>JAVTVY010010747.1:0-51269 GCA_036873755.1 Hanleya hanleyi
AGTTCCAGGCGTTTAAAATTCAAGATGGCTGAATGTGACCATCATGGATTACGCAGGTAACTGAAAAGGCACCGATGTCATGTCACATTCCAGGTTTGAAACCGATCGGTTCAATCGTTCTCATGTCGAAACATACCCATAGTTTTCTGAGTTACGTTATAACGTCTCCTGTCGGCAATGACGAAACATGATGTTGGGAGAGTCAAAGGTGGAAATAACTCAGTGTAATGCCATCTTCAATGTTGTTTGATGAGGGAATTACAGTGAATAACTATCTCTTTACAATTTCTCCATATAATTGGAGTTATATGTTAATATTTAAAAAAATGTTAATATTAGCCATATATGGGGGACAACTCTGTAGTCTTTTATTTTTTCCTGTCAATATTATTAGCCAAGTCAGGTTAGTGGTGAATTGACTGAACTGCTTTGCAACGACGGTTTCTCGGTATAATGTTTCAGTCGGACGCCTGCTGAATGAGAATCTGCTTCTTACCAAGCAGCTGGTATGCAAAAAGCCATGGTAACGGCCTTTGAAATACCCTACCACTCGGCAACGATAAAAAAAGATTTTAGATTCATCTCTACATTTGGATTACACGGTCACTATATTATACGTCATTCTTACTGTCATGCGTAACAAAAGATGAGCAACAACTTAAGAAATAGTATACATAATATCATAGCATACATATAAAATAGTTCAGAATATCATCTTATTATCCATTAGCTTATCAACTGAAACTGGAGTTTCGGAAACATTTTCATACCGCAAAGCGTGTATCGGTTTGACAGATTTAATTTCACATTGTACTGCAGAGATTAAAATCCCATCTAATCCAGGCAATGAAAACTCGAAACTCTGAGTGCTTCATTGATTGAATGAAGGACAACTACACAATTATCGAGCCAAAACGTTAAGCTAAATAGGTTAGTCGCGGGCAGCTTCATCCAATATAGCGAAAGTCAATATATCTCGGTACAAACCTCGACGATCGGGATTTCATCATCTTTAGCTTTTCCATGCATTGCATCGGTGGAATGAAAGATAAAACAGTTCAATCAATATACGAACTCAATAGTTCAAAAATGAAACTGAATTACTGGAACAAGCAGTCTGTATCTTGCATTGATCTGGCTTTTCTGTTCAAGTTCAAGTAAATTTTATTTAAAGACGAGGGAGTGTTTAACATGAAACATTAGCTCTGGAGAGCTATTGGTCGTCTATAAAACATATTAACAATAACAGAAACAAGACATGATGATTTGCAAGGTGAATATAGCAAGGACCTGACAGTAGAAGTTTAAGAACAATTTGTTTTCTTAATATTCGCCTCGTGTGTAAATATCACCAGAAGAAAGCAAAAGTCAGTCAATCACATTTTAATGATACTCACCAACCGCTTTCATTTTAGCAGTTTTCATCACTTTGAACACGTTATTTGCAGCGAAATATGTGTGCGATGCGATGATGAAGATTAGTCCGGTCACACCATCTGTAAATCAGCAGAAAAATAGAGTTGCACAACCGACATTCAGCTTCTGTTGGTTACCAAAAACACATGGATATATATAAAAATTGGGATATTGTGCATTTTGCGCGTACTATGACATTATACAGTAATTGCATTCTCTAGCAGCTCATGCGGATGTCAGCAAGTTTGTCGGCAACCGAACTGTTCAAGGATACTGCTATATCCTATGGAAAATGTAACCCAGATGTTTTCTCCACAAAACAGGATTGCAAATACTGGTTCTTTTACGTTATACAACCGAAAGCCATCATCCCAAGTTTCTCCAAATTGGAGATGAAAATCACACACTCATTGTAAAACCATACATGCATAGAGTGTAGCGTAACTTGAGATTATGTTTAAGTTACAGATCGGCATTGTGTTATAATAAGAAATAACATACACAGAGTGGCTGACATGGGTTTAACAAGAACACTGGTGCATGTTGATATCTTTATGAGGTACATACTGACGTCAATATCAAAGTCATGGAATATTGAATCGAATACAAAATGTTGTAGTCACGATCAGTTCCAAATGGAAATTATGATACCATAACGAATCGAAGAATTATTATAAATATTGAACGTTCACATCTGAAATATCAGAATTGCTTGAAGTACTACCAAACAAAAACATGGTGAAACCGGTTGCAGTGAATGCTGTCTTATATCTTTGTTTTCTTATTATGACTGTGTTTTCGAAAGTCTATTATTGGGTCTTCTGGGTTGTCGACTTTTACTGAAAAAATACATAAATGGGTAGAACACGGCCTTTGGTCAATTCAGTAATGCCTGTGTTACGTCACCTCGGGTATTTTCAATATGTGTGGTTTAACCTGTTTTCAGTCAACCATTATCGCGTTTTTATTACAGTTTCATGTCCTCTTCAACACACTCGCTATGTGGGTTAGAATGGGATATCAAGCAGGTATTGACCAGGTCAAGTCACGTCTGGTCATTTTATTGTTTAAAATGAAGTCGAGCCTGAATGGATTTTCAGTCTTCATAAATAGGTCTATTAAACATGTAACAAATTTGATTATGTTTTTTCTTCGAGTGCTATCCGTGTTTTAGGGCGGTAAATTTGAACATTAACAGAAACACAAATCGGGTAGGGAATGCCATCGATGTGTTGCTCAAATTAGTAAAGATTATGTTATTATGGAGACGCAAAACATGCCGAACATATCGGATAGACACATAGCAACAACAGAATCACAAGATATGTGATTGGCGTATCTTGTGATTGGCGTACGACACCACTGAACTATCATTGACATCCGGTAAGCTATGGAAAATAGAGACTGATAACATCCAGTAGAAGGACGTGTTTTCACATGAACTAAACAGTTATCCACATACTAGTTCATAAATCTCTAAATAGAGGCTGGTTAGGCAGTAGAACAAGTTCGAGCATTCAAAGTGAGAAGTTCAGTAGTGGTTCATCAGTGAATGATTACACATTTTATGGAAAAAAGTGGGAGTCACCATGGTTATGTACAAAATATTGCTTGATGCATGGAAATGACCCACAAATGACTATTACAATGATAATAGGGAAATAGCACCATTTTAAGGTGTTAAGCCCATATTTCTCAAGTTTCCAAAGACAAAGCTTCTTTGAATTACCAAATAATATGGAATGTATACACTCGTTGTAAAATATGAAGTAACAAGAGACCAATGGGGCTTCTGTATACGCTAGTACATCTGAAATTACACTGGTTCAAATTTCAAGGTTGCTTAATGATCTTAGAAATCCAGAGAAAGGTCTAACAATTGTGCGTACGACAATGTAACATTTATGACATTTTATAGTGGATGATAAACTAAAAGGGGCTTAATTCTTTGTAAATATGTGACCTTTGTGCAAGATCCGAGAACTCACACACACGTATCCCATACTGAATTCGACAATGGTCAAACACAAGAAAATTAAAAAAGCAATCCTTCAGATAGATTTCTTTCCAGGTTAAATTTTTCACGAAGAAAGAACAATGTGGAAAAAAGCGATGAAGTAAACCTTTGTCCTCGAGTTAATAAACAGATAAATGGTTCATTAAGGACCCCTCTCCCAGTTAAATTGGTAAATGCATTGTTTTTATTTCCCTAGCAGTTTAACTGAGTTGTTTCATACATGTATCAAGCAGCGGCGACAACTTCACAGGACAGATGCCATATACATGTAGGGAGGACAACTCGGAACAGTCAAACCTAACGATATGATCAGATAAACCTTGACATAAATGTTGGTACACGACACCGTGTCCCCCTTTACTATATGTACGGGCACGGGAGATCATAACTTTTAACAGTCCTGATTTTGGGATGACAGTGACCTTGACCTTTAACCTTGACCTACATTTTGATACGTGACACATCGTGTCCATCTAATGTATCTACTGAGCAACAAACATGTTATTGTTAATGATGTCCATATTTTGGGGTCACAGTGACCTTTAACCTATGACCTTGAACTCATTTTTGGTATGCCACACATCTTTCCCCCTATTGAATCCACTCAAAAATAATTAGCAATTTTCAGTGTCATCCTCGAAAAAAAAATCATAAGAATTTGCTGTTGATTCAGGTCATGTTCATTCGTCGACATAGTGAGCCAGCGTGGTGAACATTGCTCCTGGCTTACCGTGTACTTTGCTGAACGCATTCGTTCGGCGGCCAGCTATACACCAGACAATATAAACACCAATGAGGACCGCTATTATCGAAAATGAGATGTAAAGCGCCACAGGTATGCTACTTTCACCTGGAAATGAAATATGCCAGATTAATGGTGGGTATGTAGGTAGATAGGTAAGCTTTATATTACAATGGAAACGTGAATCGGATATATTGAGTATATAAAATAACATGGCTGCCTAACCAACGTCACATCGAACAAACCAGGAATACAAACGTCACAAAGAAATAGATGTTACAGTTCACATGAAGTTAAATCAAATACCAATGGATTCAATATACGAGACTCTAGTCCGTCATTCAATATTCAGCCATCTTCCAGCAAATAATTTCCGCGTTCATAAACCAAAGACCTAATTCAACTAACAGAATTAACATTGTTCTTTATCATTATGATGTTCCAAAAATATCAAATCTTTATCGTCGGTATTCTTAATCCATACGATCTAGAGAATGATATATCTCAGTCACGCTTTGATTGTGTTTTATTATTCAGTTCATTAAGTTTTCACGGCTCTGTCTCCAGGTTAAGCGGAATTATCCACAAGTAAAGAAAACTGACATCATACTACGCTCGTACTTTGCTGTCAGCATGCGATATTTATCGCCAAACTTTGCGTGTAGGCGCTTTCGGTGGAACCCTGTGTTGTAAGCTTATGTAATCATGTTTTGTTTCGTTGCTCATAATCGCATAAACCACAGGATCTTGCAAATGCTACTAACGGAGATATGCATACGCTATATGCAGGTCCCACTGGAATATTACTGTCCAGACAGGTACAGTTTACGAATATCGACATTGTGATCATCACTCTTGACGTAAAGTCGACGAGAAAGAAGGGCCGCTTGATTTTTATATAAATATGGGTCTAACTATAATGTGACGTTAGAGCTATTTGTGGTTTCCTTGCAAACTTAGTTGCAACGGAGAAGAAGGGAGAGAACAACAAAAAGCAACGGCGCATCGAATGCCAAAAATGATCTTAGCATTTTTGCTTCAGTACGCTTCATAACAGATAACCCCTCTTTTATTTAGAACCAGCATATTTCAACTGCTGTATTGCAGTACTGCTGGGCACAGTTATGACGACTCTTCTTGTGCTTCAGGCCAAAATCCATCCAGTTCTTTAAACGGACGTGTCTAATCTGAATTGTTCACACATATTCCCATATCGTTATCCTCAAAATAAAATATACCACATAGGTTCACATCCATCACAAGTGGCAGCAGTTAAGGTAGATTACGTAAGCGACAAAACGCAATCTGAACGACATGTCAACATACCGAATTTGACAAGAATTCCCATTTTATTGTGCGGAAACAACATTTGAATTGGACCCAAGGTGGTGCCACGTATAGGCCCATGTGGATGTGAGATAATCCTTAGTGACAATAAGGCCTGATACAGACGAGCCATTTCTCTTTGACAAGCGAGGCTAAAGGTATGGACGTCAGTATTAGCCATTATCTTTCTCACAGGCATGTATCACAGAGGATGACCGTACCAGAGCAGGATATAGCGAATGGCCGTAACAGTCTTCCGAAAATTTATGCTCACTTGTCAAGAAAAACTGGGTATTGTGTACCAGGCCTAAACACGATATCTTTTGGCGAGGTATCCACATACGAAATTGAAAACAGAGAATCGGTTGTTTATACTGTCAAGGTATATAGCCCGGACAACATATATTCAACGTACACGTATTATAAGTCCAAGATGGTGGCAGGGGCCATATTTGATGACGCGTCTCGGTCAAAAGTAATAATAAACCTTGTTATCACCTATACGGAACGAATCTCCAAATTTAAAATAAGTTCATTTCAATAATAATGACACGGGTGACGAATACCCCACATTGTGTGAGACCATTTTTGAGGACACATATCGGTAATAATCAGTCTCACATTTCATCTTACATAGCAGAAGTCACTTGCCAAATTTGAAATTATTCGATGAATCGGGATGAATTGTTACGGAATAAAAGAAGAACGGAAATACTGAATCGTGGAATACGGTTTCGGACTGGGGAATTCATTTAATAAAATAATCGGACGAACAGGGCGCGGGGGTATACGCCATAAACCAGTGCAAATTCTCAATATCATTGAAAAAGCCAACAGATAGTCAAGTACGTGATATGTCGGTTACCAAAGTAACGTTCAGTAATCGTCACAAGAAAATGCTGATCCAATCTTGAGGGAATAATGTACTGGCGAATCGCACAAATCATCGTTTGTTCACCGTAGAAAATTTCCTACGAAGTGGGCTACCATCTGCAAATTGTCCGGTGGTCAGTGAGTGAATGAGTGAGTGAGTCCATCCGAGTCATTTTGTAGGCAAAATAAGGAGAACCGTTGACATTAGAACCTTGATTTTGTTTGCATGACGGTGCATCAGAGGACTGTTACCATCAACTTCTGATCCGACCTAATTTTGATGAAAATTTCTGGCGATTTTTGATGAAAATCTCTGGTGAGATATCTTAATATAGGCAGGATTTCAACTTGGGGCGGGGGAATTTCCAAAAGTTCAGTGCGCGTCGGTGTCCTAATGCCTACCCTACTTCATTGGCCATGTGACGTTGGTTGCATCGCCATGTAATTACGTGTCTTGCTAAAAGCAAAATCGAATTTTGAAAGTCTTCGAAGTCTTCTGTAAAGGAAATAGTTTTCATAATTTGTCTGGAGTATGAGTCCAATTCAGGTAGATTCAACGTTTCCTCAACGAATGGACATTAATAAAACGACGAGTAAGCGAAAAAGCTTGCAGCATAAAACGTCGACCTACCCGACGAACTGCATTTGAGTTTGTTCATCACAGAGAGATGAACGGTTTTGCTATCCACTGGATGAGGGTCCGATGGGATGACGACCAGGCATGTGTAATTACCATTGTCTGATTCACGTGGATCGCGCAGTACCAACGACGAAGATTTGTTCATAAACCCGACCCGTCCTTTATATTTCTGATCTACAATCAAATTTCCCGAATAGTCTTTTCCAATGACAGGAGAACCATCCATATCACCAAAAGTCCATTGCTCACAAAACTCCCTACCAGGAGTGGAAGTTGTGTAGACGCATGGTAGGATGACTTCGTGCGTATTGCAGGTCGCAGTAACTGGTTCCATGTCCTCTATCGTCACGCAAACAATACCTTCAAAATGATAACACTGCGTTAGTTTCGAGGGATTATAACATTTGATCGTGACCGAAAGTATACATTGTACTCCCGAAACCATTGTATTCAACGGATGATCGATTCAGAGCTTGTTTGTGGTATCCGTGTTGATCACACCTCGCACTTTATGTCTCGCAATCGAACTTCTTAGTACGCTTAAATCGTGTAACATACATGTACGTTTCTACTTACATGGTATAAGTCCAAATATCAGCCAAACGAATAGACACGGATGGGTTAACAAAGACATCTGTTGTATGTAGCTCTGATTATCTTGTCAGCATCTTTCTATCGTTTTACATGATTATCCTGAAATGGAGTGAATAATCGAGTGAGAGCAAAACACAACAAAATATGTAAATGCTGGAAACGACGACATGGAATTTGATTTTTTTCTATTATTGGCGCTGATATTTCCTGTGGACAAGGACTACTGGTATTGAATGTCGACTCAGACGCTCGTATGTCGAATAGGAATGAGCTAATGACTCACTTCACGTTTGTATATTGAAAATACTAACTACCGCAGGCCAACGCAGAAGTTACCAACAATTCTCAATACACTTGTAATAACTATACCATTGAATATTTATTGAATGAGCTGAAATAAAACTACTAGTAGATTGGTTAACCTATTCCAGTTTTCTCAAAATCACCCCAACTCTTCTCACACGATGGGTAAAAGCTGCCAACAGTAAACAGAATATCTGTTCTATCAATCTGATCATCTTGGATAATGTTAAAAGCCAATTAAGTACTGAGATACTAGTTGAATCCCAGTGGTTTGAGTATTAATGCATATTCGTATATACTTTGGTCATTTAAAAAGGAGTATTCTGAGACTCATATGACACAATATACTAGTCACCGGACGTATACACTTCACAACTCTTCGATGGCTTTTTAATAGAGTAATTAAAAAAATACTTACTACTGATTTAGTGGAAGGTTAGGAAATGCGCGACCGTTCTGTGAATTTGAAATAATCAAGTACAGCATTGCAGCCATCTGGGTCATTAGCAATTATGGGGATGTTTATTGCGTCCAGCGCTTTATCCGAATACATAAGTTTCAAACATAGCTGGGGTGTTTCGACTGTTTCAGTGAACGATATAATCGAAAAAACGCTGTATCTTGGTATCTTGACATATTTTAGTTGCGATTGATGGTACTTTGTATTCGGTTGACACAGCTTGTTGGATATCTTTTGTCAGTTGATCTAGGATCCTTAGAGGTAGCGCATACAGTATTGCACGCAAAGTGTTTACACTATTAGGCCTGTAATAAAAAAAGTCACTAATTATTTCACAGTAATATAGTCGTAAATCCTCGATCAATTGAACATTCTCCGAACATGGTTGTGGTGTACCCATTCCTGAGGTTTAAAGATTTTGTTGGCTTTGATGTTCCTGATCGGCGCTTTGTTACAAAACTTACAACATGACAAGTTAAACTGTACGGCTCACTGAACCAAGTTTCAGGATTCAGATTAGTACCCTATCCAGAATATGTTTAGCAAATCTGGGATTGGAGCAAATGGGTAGACAATGTTTATAATCTGGATACCATAATTCCCTCAGCCACGGCCGTGAACAGGAAAGTGTTTCCCTGCAAACCGTCGCTTTTTCACCGCACAGATCTGTGACCATTCACTCTTCTTGCCAACATACGATTGGCAACACTTCTTACAGGAATAAATATAGTTGCAGAACAACCAAGGTTAACATAAGAATTTCCAGTTAATGAAGACACGAATGTAGTTTGAGTGTTAAAAAATGAACATATGGGACAAACTCTATATCTGCATTTAGAAATTGTAAATTTAGTACAATTATTGGAAATAAACTAGTTGTTTTCGCAAAAATGTACCATCTCAAAAACGTTCAACTTGATATTGGCACTTTTTGTCTGCTATGATAGAACAATGCATATTACATGGCACCATTTTAACATGGAGACAGGTTCGTTTCTCAACCATGCAAAATACTGACGAAAGTAACATACTCTCGATAACATTGTGTTTGGCCAGTGTGCGTATGCTACACATATCTGTCCTCGAATGAAAAATATCCAAGATAAGTACCTTCTCGTTTGTCGCCTTGAAGACAGCAAATTTTATTTTCTTATCCCTTCGACTTTTCTGGATTTCCAACGATTTTAGCGTAAATGTTTACATTTCAAAACATGTTCCTGGAGAACTGGGTTTCATTTCCGGGGTAAAGATGTTTGCCAATGGCTTGATGTTTTCAGAGAACATTCCGTTTAACTTCGTCCATGGAAGTGAAAAAAAACGCTGTCCTTCAGCTGAAGGATAATAACGGAACAAGCTACCTGCCGCGGACATTTCTTTGGTTCCGCGATCAAGGGGTATGTATTTCTGCTTCATATTCCCAGGATTAACACGCACTGGACGTGCTAAACATGTGCAACAAATAACGTGTCATGTTGCACGCCAATGGAGTCGGATCATACAGCCGAAAATATAGGCTTGCTATACTATAACTTTTGCTTAGAGAATAATTTCAGTTCAATCAACTTCTGACCCCACCACATATTCAACATCCTAAAACCCGGAGCCCAACCACAGTTGTATCAGCTGTGTTGTAAACAACAATTTACAAGCAGAACAGCTTTGGGCAAAAACCACTATTGGCTGGATTTCAGATATTTGTTATGAAGATTCTGGAGTTCCACGTGAGAGAGACACCGGTGACACTGTATAACTTGTCATGAATGGACCCTTTAAAAACCGACACAATTAACTTGAAAAAATCCGGCAGAGTTTCCCTATATTCAGATTCGGCCACGCGAAAAAGCGATTGCTGATTAGAAACTTTAATGAACTGAAATTCATATTATTTCACTCGGCTGATCACAAAGATCTTGTTTTTGTGTATCGTAATCTCGGATCAATGATATAATCGGTGACAAACGGGATAAACATAAATCCAGACAAGCGTTTACTATATTGAACACCAACAATGTGGTGGGGTATGTCACATAAGATTAAAAAAACACTGGATGAGATATGATCTATTGGATAATATTGAAGCCGACTGGACGGAAAATAATCCTGCGAATGGAAAATGTCTAGTTTTTAGCATTGCGTTACCGACCAATCGATGCAATGGCCGATTAGGGTGGTATGGACCGTTCAACTTCGAGAAAAAAAATGTCGCCATTATTTCAAATGAGCCTAACTTTTCACTAACAGGCGATTGAGAAGCCACACGACAGACTGGGTCAAAAGCATATATTGTGTGTTTGAAATGTCCTCACTTTGGAATCGGCTTTACGTTTGTGTGTCACAACTTCAATCACACATGTAACCGTGCAACAATGTAACGATCGCGATGCAACAATGTTGCGATTGTCAATAATGACTGCAAGAATGTGTTTCAATGCTGATGACTGATCTTAACAATAACGGCGAGTATTCAATCAAAAACATGTTTATGGGAATCGTTCCAAATAAAGGAAACTTCCGGAATATAGTTTCTTGTGGAGGAAATTCGTTCCTTATAGATATAATTATACATTTGAAACAGGCATAATCAGCATGAATATGCTCTTAAGGAAGACCTCATCCTAAAGACAAGTCAGTCTCTATAAGAACACAACATCATGCGTGTGTGTGTGTGTGTGTGGCGCGTGTGCCCACGTTTGGGGGTAGAATACATATTGGTTACTTAGGTGCACCAGGATGGGGAATGAACATGTTAAGGTTGCTCAGAGCACAAACAAGTAGGCGATTTCTTGAATATCCCGTAAATAAGTTCACCCTTGTGTGATCGTCTGTAGATGTCTACGCTTTATACTTTGACCTATGTGTGTAGAAGTGGGGAGGTGCCAACTACATAATGATATCTCGTGGTGATATGCAAACAATTGCTGATAAATTATACACAGAAACCCGGGTCTCTGCGAAGTATTTACCAGGAAGATCATGCCTGAATTACAAAGCAGGTTCAATTTCTGAGTGAAAAACACGTAAAAAAAGTCATAAGTATATGTGGGTTATGTCTGCTAATATACTTACGAACTGAATCTTCTAGTGAAACAATACAGTGAACATATAGCTGACCACGATGCCGATTTTCATCTGCTGTTTGGCGGTTCTGTGTCACCCGCCTTCTCAGTGGATGACATGGTTTGTTCGGATTCAAAAGTTGTTGATGTCGTTTATTTCCTTGTGAGGGTATCCGTCGAAAGTAACGCCACCCATGACACTCACAAATACAATAACTATTGTGTTAGTAACTGCGTAACCCTTGACATATTTTCTCAAATCTATTACTGCGTATTCGGTTCAACATGTGTATTAGATCATAATGATATATGACTTCATATTTCTAACTTTTAACGATGTAGTAAACTAGATATTTTGACTAAATAACTCCGTCAGTCTTCACTGCATGATGAATAGCACGTTGTAAATGCGTCGGGGCTGTTACGAGAACTATTTTTTTTTCAATGCACATGATCCTGGTATTTTTTACATTTCTAAACTAATACATACTATTCAGAGAAGTGTTCGGGATTGTATACGCCTATAAATTATACCTATCACAGATTTGAGGTTATTTTCTGGAGCTCTAACGACTCGTGGTTTTCCATCATTCAACTACTACTACTACTATTTTAATTTGAATGGCGCTTTCAATTTAATAAAATTATGCGCGCCAGGTCGTTGCATTGAGTTTGATGTACAACATATATATTGATTTAAAATATCCAACTATACGGATTTGTAATGGATTAAAAAATATGTAGAAAAATCAAACTCCAAATGCGTTATTTAATGTCATGGTGAGGTTAGAGACATAAAAGGAAGGGAGCATGTATGGACCAACACAATTAATTTAATAATAATAAAATCCTAACGACCCTTTCTAAAAAATAAATATAAAACTGAACTAAAAAGGCTAATATAGCACATGCATATTTTGTTTAAACAAAAATTAGACTCATCATATAGATTTAGATTTGACAATGTGAGAAAAATCGAGATTAGATGTAATATCTATACTCATCCTGATGAAGACAGTGAATGATGACCTCGTGGTATCATCAGACACCAATGTCCAACCAGAACAAGCAAGACATTATTTAAAATAAAACTGTTTACCCCAACCCCCTCCCTTAAGCAAATGTAAGAAAATGTATATTAAACAGAGTGGTGAATAAAAACGAGATTTGATGTAATATCTATGCCTGTCCCGATGAACACCGTGAGTGATGACCTCATGGTATCATCAGACACAAATGTCCAATCAGAAAAAGCAAGGATACCATTTAAAACAAAACTCTTTCTCAGAGTAGAAATATTGGTATAATTTCTTAACCACAGGTAAGAAAATATATATTAAACTATTCTAGAATTTTATTATTCATCAACTTGTAATATGCATGTACTATTAATTAACCAATAAAACTATTATAAATTATTCCACAGGATGGAAGGGGAGGTAACAGTTGTACCCTCCCCAAGACTAGATGTGAAATGTAGAACAAAATAATAAAATCAATATAAATTAGAATCTGCGTGTGTGCAGTATATATCTATAAATAGCCATAAAAACTTTATCACGGTTTTTTCTAGGCTTTAAAATGGATTCCATGGTATGATTGAAGACACCAGCACATATAAGTTCATTAAAAAGTTTAATCTCTGATTATTAAATCGTGTACACGATAATAAATAGTGACTGATGCCTTCTTCTACATCACACGCATCACACACTCCAGTGGGATGTAAATTACATCTAAAGAGATATGAATTCAGGGGAATATGCCCGACAAGAAGTCTAAAAACAAGTACTTCAGCGTGGCGATTTGGTAAATTCAAAGGGCGTCTGTAACTGAAGGCTGAAATTGATAATAAAAACGCCCCTTCTCTGAATTATCCCAGCATTCCTGCCATTTAGATTTAAAATAAGGATATAAACAAGCCATGGCTTCATTTATGGTCAATCCCATATGTATATTAATATCTGGAAGTGCGGATGCGTGCTTAGCAAGAGAGTCCGCAAGCTCATTCCCATATATACCAGAATGGCCCGGAACCCAATCGAAATAAATTACTATATTTTCATAAGTCATCGTAGTGACAAAATATAATATTTCATATAAAATACTTGAAGACCGGCTCCAAGAGAAGTTAAGCATTGCTTGTAAAGAGCTAAGAGAGTCTAAAAATTACAGCTCTAGATATACTAGTATCTCTAATAAAATTGAGTGCCATTAATATAGCTGTCAGCTCAGCTGTATAGACACTCACATGATTATTAATTCTAAAGGATTTAGAATATTTTAATTCTGGTATGCAAAATGCAGCACCCACCCTGCCGGTATCTGGACACTTGGAGGCATCTGTAAACACTTGCATGTATTCACTCCAATTAGATTTAATATATTCTTTTGTATATCCAGTAATAATATGGGGTGGGTCAGATTTTTTAATTTGTGTATGTAATCCCATATATATATTTGGTGCAGTCAACAGCCAGGGTGGGTAACTCTGCATAAAACAATTCTGGATAGAGAAAACATCAGCATTTGTTTGTTCATACAAGATGTTGGCTCTAATATTAAATGGGAAGTAACGCTTAACGTTACTATCCCAAAATAAACCATCATACCATGAAGGTTCTAGAATATCACTAGTTGGATGATTTATAGACTGTTTAATTTTCATAAAATATTTGAGGGTTCTTATTTGTCTTCTGATGGATAGTGGTATTTCCGCACAAGCAACCTGTAAAGCATGCAAAGGTGTTGAACGTAATGCTCCAGTACATATGCGGAGAGCCTGACACTGTATAGAATCTAGTTTGTTTTTTAATGAGACACACGCAGAGTCGTATGCCTCGCAACAGTAATCTAGGCGGGATCTTATTAGACTCCGATACATCATTAATAAGGTTTTTTTGTCAGCACCCCAACTATGTTTAGATACACAGCGCATAAGATTGAGAGTTTTCTGACATTTCTTAATCAATATATCAATATGGGCCTGCCATGTTAGATATTTATCAAATGTAACCCCCAAATATTTAAATGAATCAGAACATTTTAACCTGGCACCATTGTAAAATAACACTAGTGGCTCAGGCAAAAAAATTTTTGTAAAAAGAACAGCCTCAGATTTAATGGGAGAAAATTTAAAACCCCAAGTTTTCCCCCATTTCAAAATATCATCTAAAGCCTGTTGAATTTTTTCAACACATAAGTTGAAGTTTCGATGAGAAAACCATATAGCTTTATCATCGGCAAACAAGGAGCACTTAACTTTGTTATCAAGACAGTCGGGTAGGTCATTTATAGCAATATTAAATAAGGTAGGTGATAAAACACTTCCCTGAGGGACGCCATTTTGTATTGGCATAACACGTGATATACTCTGACCAATACGAACTTGAATGCGTCGGTTGGATAGGAAGCCCTTAATCCAACCAAGCATTTTACCACCAATACCAATATTACTTAGTTTAATCAATAAACCGTTTTTTCCATACCATGTCATAAGCTTTTTCAATATCAAGGAATACCCCAAGTAAGTATTCCTTATTTGCAATTGACCTTTTAATAGAGGTTTCTAAAGTGATCACATGATCAGTAGTGCTCCTGTTTTTCCTAAAACCACTTTGAAATTTGGATAAAATATTATTTTTTGTTAAAAACCACATAAGCCGATTGTTAATAAGCTTCTCCATCAATTTACATAGGTTAGATGTGAGAGCAATAGGCCTATATGCGGTGGGATTAGAAGCATCCTTTCCTGGTTTAGGAACCGGGATAACGATAGATTTTGTCCAAATATTTGGTAAAATCATACGCGCCCATATAGTGTTAAATAGTAATAAAATTACATTAAGACAAGACTCTGGCATGTGTTTATACATGTCATAGCCAATACCATCTTCACCCGGGCTACTAGATTTAGTTGAGTGTAGGGCTTGTTTCAATTCTAATAGGGTGAATTCTTCATTGATAGGCATATCATCAAAACAGATATTATTAAATAAAGCAGAATTGTCTTTTTCCACCTCATCCTTATGAATAACAAAGTCTGCATCATAATTTTCATCACTGCTGACAAAAGCAAAGTTGTCCACAAGAATGTTACTTTTTTCTTCATTTGATACAAAAGACTCATTTCCATGATGTAAAGTAGGAATAGGGGAGCGTTTATTACTCCCACTAACAGTTTTAACCTGACTCCACACTTCCTTAATGTTTGAGTCAGAATTTAATTTAGAACAATATTCCTGCCAGTGATTTCTACGTGCAGTTTTAATAGTTTTTTGTGCAATAGCTTTTTTTTGTTTGTAATTAATAATATCTTCTGCAAGCATGGTATGCCGTGCCCTATTCTTAGCCCTTTTCCTTTGTTTAATAGCATTAGTACATTCATTATCCCACCAGGGAACAGGTAATTTAAAATTATTTGAATTCCCCGTTGTTCTGGGAATACTATTATTCGCCGCCTCATTAATTGCACCAATTAAATTGTCATGAAAAGTATCTACATCATGGCTATAAAGTTGCTCCGTAATCACATTGCTACATTCCCTATTAAAAAGAGACCAATCAGCTTTTTTAAGTTTCCACCTAGGTGGAGCCCCCATGTCATTAGTAAATAAAGTAAGGCCAAGCTGAATGTGAATGGGAAAGTGATCACTGGCACAAGGCGAGGATAAATCTACAGACCAATCAGAGGCGTTGGCTAGATCACCAGTACATAACGTTAGATCAATGGCACTATATTTTCCATTATGTACATCATAATGTGTAGGTGAACCGTCATTTAAATAAACAAGGTCATGAATATCCATAACATCGCTTATTTTACGGCCATTATAATCTGTATTTTCATTCCCCCACAAAATGTTTTTTGCATTGAAATCCCCACAAAATACAACTGGGCCTGAAATGGTAGATAGAAGATTATTAAAATCTTCAATATCAAGGTATCTTGTTGGGTTATATAAATTAACGATATTGACCGTTTTAGTGTTTTTCAGAGTGATCTGTATACATTGGCATTCAATGGTCTTCAGTACAGGTAATTTAATATTGGTATAAGCAATATTATTTTTAATAAAAAACGCTAGCCCACCTCTAGCAATAGTGCCATCGCCTCTGTCCTGTCTAATAGGTATATATCCCGGCATTGAAAACTGTAATATTTCTTTTAAAAATGTTTCCTGAACGCACAAGATATCGGTTTGGTTTTCTAAATTATATATATAATGTTTGAATTCAAACCCGTGAGCAATCATACTCTGTATGTTAAATTGAAGGATAGTGACAGCCATGATGCAAATAAGGTGCACTACTGACGCGGCGAATTAATCTTCCCCGTGTTCCCAGAACTGTTTACAATCGTAAACAGATGAAGGTGTAAGGGTACCAGGTTTAGAGATTAAACTATATAAGTACATCGGAGTGACAAGATCCCCTCGCAAATGTTTGTCTACCATGTCACTGACTATTCCTAGGGCTTTTTTTAACCACGCAGACGATTGTTCTCTATCCCCGTCAATAATTGGCAAAAGCAGTCGAATAATTGACTCAGCTATAGTTGTAATAAGATTAACCAACTGGTCATCATCTATTTCTGTTGTTGTTTTACTAGCTGTTGTCTTAGCAGGTTCACGTTGAGAAGACTGTTGCGTAACAGTAGGTGTTTGGCTTGCTTGTTCCAACACTGGTAATGGGGGGTAAGTGTCGTATTGTTCTTCTACTATACGAGGGGCTACAGGAGTGGGGGTTTTCACCACAGTACTTTCTGAGCGTACAGATTTCAACGCATCAGAGAATGAAATTTTTTTTGTTACTCGAACAAACTGTGCCTTGTTAGCTTCTTTTAGAACTGAACAACCTTTATAACTGGAGCTATGAATGCCCCCACAGTTTGCACACTTTGGATTTTCTTTATTTGTGCATTGCTCGTATGAGTGATTTTCACTGCATCGAGGGCATCGGGTTTGACCTTTGCACGCCGCCGCTACATGTCCAACTCGCTGGCACTTAAAACAACGCAGAACTGGTGGGATATAATCTTTAACTTTAAATGACATAAAGCCCATTATAACTTGACTCGGGATTGTGTCAGTGTCAAATTCTAACATAATAGACGTGGAGGGGACCTTGTCTCTCCCCTTTGTAAGGCGTTGAACATTAACAACTTTAAATTCCTTCAAAGCTTCAAGAATTTCAGTCACGGTCAATTCTTCTGTGACTCCATAAATGACTCCCCGAGGTCTAAATCGGGAAGCACTTGAACATTCAATATCGACACCTAAAATGGTACCCATAGACAGTAACTTTTGCACTTGTTGTGCGTCCGAACAAATTATTTTCATTTTTCCAGATGGCATTTTCTTCACAGATTTAACATTACCTACCTGGTGTTGTAGTGCTGAGCCAAACTTTAACGGGTTTACCTTTGTAAGGGCTTGTCCTCCAACAGCGGCCATATTTACAGTGAGATTGGTATTTTCTTCCACCACATACTTGGTTTTCTTGGTAGCTCTGTCATTAGCTTCTGCGGCAAGGCGCTTCATCTTCCTTGTTTGCACGGTGGTATATTCCATGTCCTCTTCGGTGTCCGCCATGGCGGATCACCCTCTAGTTATGTGCAGGACAATAGAAAAGGTCTACTAGAAAGATATATTAGACTGTAGGCCCTGGGGTTACTCAGGGCAGAGTAAAACAAAAGGCACCCAGTTAGTTGTGCTGAGCGTGCACCTAAATTTAACTATGAATGACAGAACAGAAAAGAAAAGAAAAAAGAAAGAAAAAATAAATAGACAGAAATAAATAGAACGTATATACACTAATGACTACATATCAAAAGAAAAATAAGGAAAACAAAAAAAACAAAATACTAGAGAAAAATAACCCATCAAACTCAATGCAACTAGGAACCTAAATGGAACACGTCTACACTGCTCGATGATCAGATCGAAAAAAACCTGACCGACCTGACTCGTGGTTTTCCATCATTCAACGTCGACATTAACTGCTTATGTGACACTAGCAAACCGGTTTCAAGGTTATTTATTAGTCTGTTTGTCAGACCAATTAATCTATCCTTGGTAGTGGCCATGACTTTCAGTTGTAATATAAGAAAACGACGAAGAGAAGGTTGAACTGCGGGAGTAGTCTTGTTGTTGTGATCTCGCCTGAAAAATAGCTGTCGAGAAATCTAGAGTACGAGGCACCAACATACTCGAAAGTTTGTCCGATTTCAAACGAACTGGATAGATCTCGACTGGTTATAACAATACCAGCAACATTCATTTTCACCCACATTTTCGAGTGGCCGCCTTCGTAAAATACGTTGGGTCGATACAAAGATACTGAAATCCTGTGAGATTCTCTATCAGTTGGCTTTCGTGGAAGATGTATTCAACGACAGTAATTCCCAGGTACCTTCTGATTGAGAGTCATGCATGGCACAAACACTGCTCTGTTAATTAATGGAAGTTTATACACATGAAATCCTTGTATATTAAAGAATGCTGGAACTGCACTCTTGTGTTTTTTTAACCGATATTCGTTACAAACATATTGTGTCAGTTTATATAAATTATACATATTTTTACTTCCAGTGAAAAAGCTTTTCCTCTTTTTTTTGTTTTTGTTTTTACTAAAAGAAACCTGGTGTAGGACAATTATAGATACTCTCTCGAAAAATATTTCAATTTCAGTACACTTTGAAGACTCTTCATAACTATCAGACAAATTGGTAAAACGTAAACCTATACGAAGGGAATCTATGTTTCTTCTTGTATTAATATAAAGAGTGATATACTTTATAATTAGCACGCGTTGAAAATTTTATTGGAATTCGTTAAAACATTACAAAAATGCGATGGAAATAAAAACAAAGGGCGGAAGAAATGTACATTCTGGACGGCTTTGCCCAATACAGCTGATTTAGTAGCCCGAACACGCCTATTATGCAAGGGAGGGAATTTCCTTATCATTCGATTGTTGCTATATCTGGTGATGAGTAGTCGCCCTTCCTTGGGACTAGGATGCCAAATGTTAAACTATTATTTGTTAACATTCTGCTAATATACCATTAGAAACCAGTTGATCCACAGATTAGTTTAACATAAACTTAGATAAATGTAACTCTGAAGATCAGCCTTCGGAGTTGCATTTATCTTAGTTTATACCGTTAGAATATTACCGTATTATTTCGAGAGTTTTTTGTACAAGTAAGGATGGAGAGCTTAGAGAAGACAATTTTAACTTCATGTGAGATGAAGTTACATTTACTTCATGCATTTAAGCAACCGCCAAGTTTATATTATAATCATTAAAACCGAGAATAACCCATTATGCATCAGTATCAAGTGAAAACAATGGCATAATTAGCGCTTGTCGTTTAAAAATGAGTCACTGTCTCTTGTAAGTTAGTCATGATTGAATGTGACAGTGATATTGTTTTGTTACGGCTTGGAGTTCAAGCATGATATTTTTAGCTTTTCGTCCGTGGTCCGCCGTCCGTCCGTCAACAATTCTTGTTATCGCGATTTCTCAGGAACTACTCCATGGATCATGGATATCAAATTTGGTATACGAGTTCCCCTTGGGGTCTAGTTGTGCAAGATACCTTTTCTGGACCGATTCGAAAATCCAATATGGCCATAAGGTGCCCATCTTGAATTTTCCATGAAACATTTTTATCGCGATTTCTCAGGAACTACAGCATGGATCTTTCTCAAATTTGGTACACGGGTTCCCCTTGTGGTCTAGTTATGCAAGATACCTTTTCTCGTCCGATTCGAAAATTCAATATGGCGACGAGGCAGCCATCATGGATTGTCCCATGAAACCTTGTTATCGTGAATTCTCAGGATCTACTTCATGGATCCTTCTGAAATTTGGTACACAGGTCCCACATGGGACCTAGTTGTGCAAGATACATTTTTGGTCCTATTCCAAAATCCAAGTTACGCTTCAAATTAGTACGGTATTCCCGAGTTGTGACGTTGCATCACACGAGTCGGCGGATCATACGGAGGGACATATTCTATATAGCGACTATAGAGAATATCCATACCTTCACCTTCCATATCAAGAGGTTCAAATAATTCGGAATTAAAATGTATTTCTTCAAATTTTAAATCAGTTTTCTTTAGTCGAATGAACTGCCACACTGTTTCGTCTGCCAACGGGTCGGCTACATGAAGGGACGTCACTCTTGTGACACAACGTTACAACTCGACAACTGTAGAATACTGCATGTTTCGATCCAAGAGAGATAATCAGGATTAAGGCATTTTCGAAGTTTCAACATAACTGCGCCGATCCCTTCAGTATTAAGTATTGTACCATCTTACTATTTTCGAGCATGGTATCTCAAAAGAGATATCTCAAACTAGCCCAATACACGGAACAGAATTAGAATTCGTTCCTAATTATATAATCTTAAGTATGTTTCATAGCTCATGCCAAAGTGTCAAAGTGATTTGTCTTCTCTTCCAGTACGTGTCGTTGATGACACGTGCATAAGAAATACTACAAAGCGAAGGCGGAAGATCCTTTCAGACTAACTTTGCTCTTTTCTCTTGTACTAGAACAACCGACATAAGTACAGTTTCTTATTAACAATGGACAAAAAGATCGTCTTAGCATTAGCTTACAATTATCGGACAATGGTGGGTGCCAAGATCCTTCAGGATCTGTCGTTTAGTTGTTAAATGGAAATTTAAATGTAAAGATATATTTAACATGGGGTACAGTTCGGAATCTAGAGTGCAAACCATTGGCCCTGAAATTGGATCGGAAGGGGCCAAAGAGGTTAATCCTAAAACTAATTCTTGTAACTTAGCCAACAAGAAAAGAAGGCAGCTTATTCGATATCTGCCATTCCTTAAAATATATCGTTTGTCTCAAGTTAGGAAATTGGGTCAGTAGTGATAAATGAGGCCTGGATCGGCAATTTAACCCTCTGGTCATCTTGGTATATGACTCCAGGTGCCAAAATTGATTTCATCAGCAAGTTCTGTAAAATTATAGATTTTCTTTTTCTTGCGCTAAATCCGATTCTTTAACTGCATCCATTAATATGGAGAGGGTGATGAGTATTCCGTTGAAGACTGTTTTGGGGTGCCACTCTGATAGGTGGGTCACTAGTGGGTTGAACTAGGGTAAACATTGTAAAATGAGGCCAAAGTCTAAAAGATATAAAGCAAGGAAACGATGTGATGATGTGTAGCTGGGATGTTCACATGATGTTATATTAAACGGTGTTATTTTGTTGTCAGTGCATGATATTTATCATAGAGTTTGAGAAGCTTCGAAGGGAACATTTGGTTGTATAGGCTCGGTTTGAAAACTTCACACGATAACTATTTGTTTGTACCTATACGGGATACCTATACGCTGTTGGGATTGGGATACCTACATGCTGTTATTATATGGTATTAACGATTTCACGTATATACTGTTAACGAGAATTGAGGCAATTATATACACAAAGAAACATCCCAAGAATGATATTCTTTACGTGCAGTAGAACTGAGGAAAGCCTTGTGACTTCTGACGTTACCACACCGGTGACCAGTTTTCTTCAACCACGATATTAGGTGTTCGATAATTCTCATGTTGGGAACTATGTACCTCTTAACCATAATAGCATGCCATCACGACATGTGAACTGACCGGGGATCAGAATATATCAAATTGAGTTGGTAAATGTCACCCGAAGCTTTGGACTTCAATTTCAGCTAATCTTTTAGGCAGATTAAAAGTGAACAAAGCATGTATTCCGTTGTGTGTGTTCCACATGTCGAGATATTACATTGAGGGTCAAGGAAATAGATCAGAACATTCTGCAAAATACATCTAGCTGAAAATTAAGAGCTAACCTGCTTCAGGTAATAATATTTTTAGACAATTGTTTGCATTCAAGGTAGTTCAGTGAAAAATATCGGGCAACACACAGCATGCTAACAATATTGTTTTCTGTGTACATTAATCAATCAGGACAAATAAATGTTATATTGCACGTTTAACGTATGTGACAGTGGGGTGATGTTTGATCTATTACTTCTTCTTCTGCTGAATTCAAGTATCTGACCAAAATCCAGTAAGCTGCTCTCCTATAACTATCTATTTGATTCGGGTTTCGCTGAAGAAGTTTCCTTAGAAAGCGGGTAGCGTATGACAGAATGTATTGCTCGCCATATTATTGCAAAGCAGCTGTGATAAGTACATCGGTTACCAATCTAGTTCGGACTTTTGACAACGACTAGGAATTCGGTGTGATAACATAATACTAATCCATAATAAAACCGGCAAAACAATGCTTTGTGGAGTGTTTGACCGTTTTTGAAATTCACTAACTGGATTTTGCCTGCAAGAATAGTTTTAAATTCACACGAACGTATGTTGGCAAATATTTTGTGAATATCAAGAGGACAATTTCACGCATGGATGGCAGATTGCCAGGATTCGAGCTCATTGCATTATGAGACATCTGTATTAGGTTTGATGTCATAGTTTTGGGGTCGGCCAAATAAGTCAAGTTGTGGATATTGAGATTAATATGATGTCCAAGATAACGAAGCAATTCCATTGGCTGACTCTGGAGACCGCCCAAAAGTACATTGTTTACACTAACAATATATAGCTTTTAAAACAGTTTGCAGACATTTAAAGATTATATTTGAATTCGATGGAGGAGTTCCAGTATTCAACTGACTTGTACCGAGAAAATGAAAACAACCTTCTTCAAAGCCCTGTGACTAAATAGTGTCAATTTTCTGTTGATCTCTGACATCATTGCATTTAAAAATTCAACAAAATTTGGCCTGCTAAGTCAGTTATATTTTGAAAAAAAATAATCATATGTTAAGATGGTTGTAAACAGGAAAGAAAACTATGTCGTATTACCTATAGCAAAATATAATATTTTCTCAATGCGGCGTCACATGGAGTTTCTAGAAAGAATGTTTATTGGCGGAATATGAAAGCCATGGACCGAATGAATTATTTAGTCGTTTGAGGGCCATATCAAATGCCAATTTACCGCATTTAATTGCGATTATAACTGCTCTATTGAATGGTGATAGGAGAGGGAGTTGGGGAAGTGTGTCCGATGTGCGTTGTCAGTAGTAGGGAAAGGGTATTTCAAGCCGTATTGACCTACTTTTTTGTTCCCCGGGTAAAATGTGAAGGGGAACTTTGTGAGGCTCGACGGGTGGGGGTTGTCACGTGGCTATCAAGGCATGACTTGTTCTGGGCTGTGTCCTTGACGTCCGCGCGTCCATCCGGGGACTTCACGTCCGCGCCCTCCACCCGGGACCTTTTCAACATCCGGAAAGTACACATAAACTGATGACGTCATCACGATAGTACTCCACACATGACGTCAGATCGACGTGAACTTGGAGCGGGGTTTCCCTGTGGGGGGGGGGGTTTCCCGGGCCCGGTCCGGCCGCAGCGCGCGCCGGTTACCCGGCCGAGTTCGCGCGCGCGGGTTATCCATAAGTGCGCGGGTGAATTTCGGGCCAAAAGGTCAAAGGTCAAATCCAGTTCACAATCGCTCGCATACTGCATATAGGCGAGCCATTGGTTCGAAAACAGTTCGGATTGATCTGTAATCTTTGTTGATGCTGCTCTCTTTTTGGACTAACCTATCAGAATAGAACGTATCACGGACTACACCCCTAGAGCTACGTATAGGCGCGCATGTGTGACATGGTCTATAAAACACGTCCCTCTGCGCCTCACACCTTCATTTCTACGGTTGCAGAGCCATGACAGAGAGCCAGCCCTATGCGACTCACATTTTACTGCATGCGACCGTGGTTAATTCACTCACGGGTTACCGAGCAGTGGTTCGGTCCATGTTTGGAGAAGGCGACGACAACGAGGGGCGACGCCAGATCCTGAAAGAGTTCACAGAAGCGGTCCTCGACAGAGTGCACTCGATGGAGAGGTGTGGTATCACTCACCACTACTGGACTATGACAGCCATCATTGATGCCCGGGCTGTGGACCACGAGCGCTCACGCCGGAACCAACGACGGCTGGTTGGCCTAGTAATGGTCTGTGCCCTATTGACCCTGGCGCTGTGGCACTGGCAGTGGGATCTGACCATAAATACGAGGGTCAGACACAGTGTGCGTCATTCACCGATCGTCATTGGATCAACCATGTCACCGAGGAATCTGACCATAAATACGAGAGACAGTCAGCGTGTGTGTCATTCACCGTTCGTCATTGGATCAACCATGTCACCAGTCCTACGAGCCATCCTTTCCCTTAAAATGAAGATAAAGTCACCCTCGTGGAAGACCGTGGAGATATTTGCTGGTCGCGCGCTGAGACCGTATCGAATACGGTTACGCTACACCGTTACGGCTGGACCAAATTTAAACGGGTGTTGAGTTGTGAGCTCGACGGAAACATCATCCGCATAGACAATGCCATCTACGTACACTGTGGACACTTCTTCCCACGCCTGGGCCGTTACCAAGATCCTACGCGAGGCTTCACCCTAGGCCACGGTCTGTGGACAGCCCTAGAGAAAGTGGTGCCTATCGTGGACCAGCTGTTTACACCGAACGAGCGATCAGCTGTTCAGTTGGAGTGGGCTCGTGCCCTGAGTGAAGCGGCGGCAGAACCCAATGAACAAATTACCAAACCTAGCAATGAAGCGTCATAAACTTTTTTCCCTATAAGTACGAGAGACAGTCAAATCTGGTACCATTCACGTACTGACCATGACGGAGCATATAATACCGGCGTATCTCAGCTTGACTCCCGAGGTTTTCCTGCGCGTGTATGCGGATAAGGTCGATATCATGGAGGAGGAGGGCGATATCTGTGATGCGGACCCTACACAACCGTGCCCGGCTCACATTCGTTTGTCTCGAGAGGGCTGGACCAAATACAAAAGGGTGATGTTTGGTGAACTGGACGGCGACCTCATTCACTTGTGTCACGAAGTGTACATCCGACGTGGCCCCTTCTTTGCTCAATTGGCTCGTCTAGATGGGGGTACAGTGCATTTTACCCTTCACCCTGATCTATGGTCTGCATTTGAAGATGCCGTGGCAGATGTGGATCAAGTGCGTGTCAAACGGTCATCAGACGAGTTGGACTGGTCAATTACCATGGACAATGTGCTGGCAGAAGCCAACGAAGAAAGTCAGAAAGAAACTCCGGCCCAAGATATACCCGTTATAAATAAACGATAGAGCCAGGGTCCATCATCATTTGTCACCATGAAGAGCTGGGAGAAGGTGGTGGATAACTTATACTACAGTCCCGACAGTCCGGCGGCCTATAGTGCATTGACGGTTCTCTATCGAGCGGCCAAACCCCAGGGGATACAGCGTGCCCAAGTCCGAGATTGGTTAAGAAAACAAGACACCTATACCTTACATCGAGATGCCCGTCGTCATTTTCTACGGAACCGGACTAGATGCCCAGTGGCAAGCGGATTTGGTCGATATGAGCGCCTTTGACAAACTCAACGATGGGAATCGGTATATCTTGACGTGCATCGATATCCTGTCGAAGTATGCTTGGGTGATACCCATCCGGACGAAAACGGGGGTGAATCTCATAGCGGCGTTCAAGGACATCTTCAAGACCGGGCGCAAACCCTTGTATTTGCAAACCGACGAAGGCACGGAATTCCTCAACCGTCCGTTCCAACAGTATTTGAAAGCCCAGAAGGTCTTTCACACCTACAATGAGACCAAGGCTTCCGTTGTGGAAAGGTTCAACAGGACATTCAAAGGCCGCATGTATAAATATTTCACCTATAGGAATACAAGGCGGTACATCGATGTTCTCCCGAAACTTGTGAGTGGTTACAATCGAGCCTATCACCGGAGTATAGAGAGAGCCCCCATTACCGTGACCCAACGCAATGCAGCCCAAATCCGGCGTGTCTTTTACCCCAGGCAATCGCAGCGAACGCCGAAGGAGGTGTTCAAGGTCGGGGACCATGTACGGATCAGTAAAGTCAAAGGTCAATTTGAGAAAAGTTACTTGCCCAATTGGAGCGATGAACACTTCCTGATTAAACGGCGCCTACCCCGACAACAGCGTGTCTATAGACTGGAAGATCTTCAAGGAGAATCGTTGCTAGGGACGTTTTACGAGTCGGAATTACAGCCTATCGTAAAAACAAAGCAAGACTACCACACGGTGGAGAAGATTTTGAAAACGGCGCGTCGACGTGGCAAACTGTTTCGTCAAATGGCAAGGCTGGCCCAGTTCCTTCAATTCCTGGGTCGCTGCCAACCAGGTGAAACGACTATTAAGCCAGATACCACTGCCGTCATCCTTCATTCCACGTTCGACCACGATGCTATGGACAAACAGCAGCTGTCTCTGAACACAGCGTTTCCCAAAACGCGCAAAGCGCAAGTGGGCTTTGTTGTGACATTGCTAACCCTGCTGAATGTGTTGTACGGTGGTGTGTTTAACGACGTAGCCTATGTCAGCACTCAACTTAACCAACTTAGAACTCCAGCCACCAGTCAAACCAGTCTACAGATAGCACCAGTCAACCCTGTATCGAACCCAGTCATCACCACTACCACACCACGTGTACAAGCCACATCGAGCTCCACACCAAGTACACAGTCAACACCTACATCAAGTACACCCACTACGTCTGAAAACCCACAGGATTTCATCACTCACAGTGAACAGACAACGACGACCGACGTTGTACCCACCATCATTCCAGTTCACTCGTACCAAATTTACAAGAGCGGGTTACCACGACAGCGGATATACCTCCAACTATGGACTCTCGGTGGCAGCATCCTTTCACTTACGTCATCGCAGGACCGACGGGCTCCGGCAAAACGCACTTCGTCCGGAAGCTCGTTCAACACGACGACAGCATGATCACCCCACCCATTGCCCGAGTCGTGTGGTGTTACGGAGAATGGCAGGCAGCGTATGCAGCATACGTGGAAGGCCTACCCAACCTGGCCGATTTGGAACCGGACACCTTGGTGGTTCTGGATGATCTCATGGCGGAGACGAATGCGCGGGTCACCCAACCCTTTACCAAAGGCACGCACCATCGACGGCTCAGCATCATCTACATTGTGCAGAATCTGTTCAGTAGAAACAAAGAACATCGGAACATCAGCTTAAATTCCCGCTACCTCGTGGTTTTCAAAAACTCGAGAGATACCACTCAACTGTATCCCGGCCGCACACCGTTTGCGTTGGAAGCCTTTAAAGATGCCACAACCCCTCAGCACGGGTATATGCTCTTCGACCTCAAGCAAGCCACGTCCGACCACCTTCGAATACGGAACGGCATCTTTCTCGGAGAGACCCACCACGTGTACATGCAAAAATAATGTAAACACATCCACAGTGGCTCTTCCAGCTGGAGTGTGTGTGTTTGGTGATTGGGACAATAAAAATAATTAATACCACATCATGGTTGACTTTGTCTCTGTTCGATATTCAGGAGATAGGTAGATAAAAAGGGCAGAGTTGTGGGTTCTAGCATTAGTTGTACATGATGTCTGCATGAGTACGGAAGCACGCTCCGACGCTCCGTGTATTGAAGACGGCCCCACCCGAGTTGGTGCGAACCATTGTACGCGGTGCGGACACTGACCTTGTACGCTGTCTGTGAGGAGATCGGGTACAACGTGTTAAAAGGCAACGTAACACTGACTCCGGCTCAGAAGACCAAGTTCACCAAGCATAAGACAGGTCTCCGAACCCTAATCCAGAAGCGAGTCTCTCAAACACAAAAGAAAAAGGTGTTACAGAAAGGCGGCTTCCTCGGGGCCATCTTAGTACTGTTGGCCGCTTCCGTGTTGGGTCCAGTATTGGGTGGACTCTTCGGCCGACAATGAACCGCACGAAAAAAAATGGTCTTCGTCGAACTACGGTTCCTTCAATACCTCCAATCGCCCTACCCTGTCCCACCTACGGTGAAGACCATAAACACCCTCGATGAAGAGATGCAACAGATCTTACAAAGACCGGGGTTAAGCGACAGTGAGAAAGTACAACGGTACAATGAGACGATTCAACGGTACATGACGTTCATGGACCCATACAAAACTCTCTCTACCCCAGCACCACTACCACCACCGCGCGACACACCGCCGTTCTCAGCACCGCTCCAACAGCCGCCATTACCAGGGGCACCACCCACAGTCCCACAGCGGGTGGAAGATGAAGTCCTGAAGAGTGTACCTGCATCGTTCAAGAAACAAACTGGCCTGATATTACAACGGATGAAACAGAATCCTAACATGAATTGGAATGATAAAGGCGAACTACTGGTACAGAATCAGGTGGTCCCCGGTACCCACATGACGGATTTAGTGAATGACATGATGCGTCAACGCAGGTCGTACACGGATCCTCGAGGCCTTCGCTCAAGGCTCGAAAGACTTGCATGTACCACAGGAATTGGTGGGGAACCCCCAGCGGTGGGGCTGTATGCGGCGGACCCAGCAATCGCCGAGTGGCGCACTACTTTCTTGGGGAGCCGAGTGGGAACCGGAGTCACCCCCAAAACACCACCACGACGGGCACCTTCTTTCCACGCCATTAAAAAACAACCCTTGACCAAGACACCGTGACACGCAGCAAGTCACCGCGAAGAACACGACGCCAGACACAACCGTCCCAGGTCTGGAACACCTATTAAAACCAACAGCAGCAGCAGGACAGCTCAGTCGCCATGTTTTACCTCAGCCTACACAGTAACAGTTCGCTGGGTGTGTTTCCTGACAACACCTTGGCCAAGTACGTGACCCAGTTACCGCAACCGTTGCATTTACCTGGACGATGGGAATGTGGCCTCGTGGATATCCAATACCCTTACTCGTGGTACATTGTGCGAGCCAATGAAGTGTGGTACGAGGTGACCTACGAAGGCAAAGACACCCTCCCCGAAGGCCAACACGATACTCCCAAGGAGTTCTTGCAGGGGCTGACAAGACTGTTGCATTATAAGGCTCTACGGTGTCGTACTGAGTCCTATCCTACAACAAATGCTGGGTCTCACTCACCCGACCTACACGGGTCCAACCGAGGACCATGGCCAGATCCCGATGGATATGAAGTCGGGTATGTACGTCTACTCGGACGTGGTCGACAACCACATCGTGGGCGATATCAACACACCTCTGTTACGGGCGGTCCCCATTGAAAATACGTATGGAGGTCAAGTTTCCCACAGTTTCACCCACATGCTCTACCTACCCGTACGACAAACCGACATCAACACTATCACGGGGGATATAAGAGGTGACACGGGACGACCGGTGGCATTCGAACGAAGAAAAGTGGTGCTGACATTTCATTTTCGACAAGCACACGCTCCCCACTTTGTATAATGAAGGTGCCTTACGAGTGCGATGCACGCAGCTATATGGACTATTATGCCCAACAGGCCAGCGGTTGCCTTCCGGTCTTTAGTGGTGCACGCATGCAACGAGGAGATGGGCTGGGAAACACACTCGGGAGCATCGTCAAAACGTTCCTGCGCTTGGTGACGCGTGGGGTGAAAGCAATCGGCAAACAAGCGGTATGCAGTTGACTGCAAGTCGCCGGTGATGTCTTGGGGGGTACGGCACCCAAAGAAGCGTTGAAACGGCGGGCCAAATAAGCAGGAGGCGTCTTGGTTGCCAAAGCACAACCCACCGTAGGGAATAAAAGACCTGCACCACCGTGACCACGCACCAGGCGACGACCGACCCAGCGACGACGCACATCGAAGACCCAGGATATCTTTTCTTAAACATGTCCTTAATCCACGCAGAGTCCTCCCCCCCCCATCAACATTGAATTTGATTTGTAGACCGTCCCGCCCACACAGACCAGTGCCGAACAAGGATTATGGGTGGAGCATCTCCCGCTTTCCAGCATCAACGAAACAGGGCCAATCGAGTTCACCATCAGTAATGCGGATACGGCCTATGTGGAATTAGCCCATGCATGCTTGTATGTGAAAGCCAAGGTCGTCAATGGGGATGGCTCCAAAATCGTCGACCAAGCAACGGTGGGTCCGACGAATCATTGGCTGCACTCTATGTTTCAACAGGTGAATATATTTCCCAACGACAAACTCATCAGTGACTCGACCAACACGTACACCTATCGAGCCTACATCGAGCCGCTGTTGTCGTATGGACGAGAGGCTAAAACATCTCAGCTGACAGCCGCTTTATTCTATCAGGACACAACCGAGCACATGTGCGTAGAGAACAACAGTGCGGGATATAACAAACGGAAGGCTTTCACCGCGAACGGCGTCTCGGTGGATCTCATGGGTCGACTGCACGCAGACATGTTCATGCAAGACCGGTACCTCTTGAACAAGATCCCCATCAAAATCCGACTGATACGGGCGCCTCCGACCTTCGCCTTGATGGCCACTAACGTAGAGGGGCATGCTGCTGACTATAAGATTGTCATCCAAGACGCAGTCCTGTATGTCCGAAAAGTGAAACCGAATCCAGCCGTTCAATTGGGACACCTCAAAGCCTTGGAAACAAAACCAGCCCAGTACCCTATCCGACGTGTGCAAACCAAAGTGTTCTCTGTGTCGCTGGAAATATGAGCGCCAACAAAGAAAACCTGTTCCTAGGGGAACTACCCAAGCGATTGATCCTGGCCTGTGTGGAAAATACCAGTTTCAGCGGAGCCTACCCAGAGAACCCGTTTGACTTTAAACATTGTGTCATCAATTTTGTGGCCCTGCATGTGGATGGACAAGAGGTCTCAGCCACGGCCTTAACACCGAACTTTGAGCGTGCGAATTTCATTCGAGCCTATCAGAGCCTGTTTACAGCCACCGGTCAAATCAACCAGGACGAAGGGAATATGATCAGTCGGGGGGACTACGGGAACGGATACACGTTGTTCTGTTTCGATCTGACCCCCACCTTAGAGAACGACCATCAGCTGGCCCTCACCAAGCAAGGCAGTTTACGGTTGGAAATCCACTTTGCACGAGCCCTCTGGGGCACCGTCAATGTGATCTGCTACGTCGAGTTTGACAACATCATTCAAGTGGACAATTACAAGCGTCTAGTCCGTCATTCATAATCCAGCCGTCGTCCATTAGAGAATATCCGCGTCCATAATCCAAAGACCTATTCCATTTTCCACATAACAGTATTAGCACCAAATTCAAAAAGACAATCATAGTATACATAACATAGGCTTGTTTCCTGCAAGAGAGAAGCGGTCAACAGTTTTCAATGATGCCGGCAAGACATTATGATGTTCCAGAAATATCAAATCCGTATCGCTGATCAGTATTCTTAATCCATAATATTCGTTATAGAGTCGTCATCTAAAAATGATGTATCTCAGTCACGCTTTGATTGTGACTGTTCATATGAGTACCATGAAGATCTTGAAGTACATGGGTTCATACGGCCCCTAGCCCCGGGTTAAGCGGAATTAGACACATGTTACGAAACGTAGCGCCATAGATCTTGCACGCTACGTTCGTATTTTGCTATCAGCATGCGATATGTATCGCCAAATTTGAGAAACTTTGAGTGGAGGCGCTTGGTGGAATAGCCCTGTTTTATAAGTTTCTGCAACAATGTTTTGTGACGTTGATTAAAATCATCACATTTAACACAGGATCTAGCAAATGCTACTAAGCGAGATATGTATACGCCATATGCAGGTCCCACTGGAATATTACTATCCAGAAAGGGATAGTTTACGATGTCGAAATTGTAATCATCTCTTTTGTCATAAAGTCGACGAGAGAGAATGCCCGCTTCATTTTTATAGAGATAGAGATCTAAATAAGATGTGCCTGTAGGGCTATCTGTAGTTTCCTTCAAATCCAGTGAAGGTGGATATATATCCTTCACTGCGTCATTTATATAGCGATTATCCACAGCGAGAAGATCGTCTATATAGCGTTTGGTGAATGAGAAGGAACGGGCTTTGAGTGGATCGGTTTTTGAAAGCGCCAGCATATAGTCATATTCATAAGAGAACAGATACAGGTCAGCCAACAGGGGTGCACAATTAGTACCCATTGGAATACCTATATGCTGCTGATATATTGTGTTGCCAAATTTCACATAGATATTTTTAATGAGAAATTCAAGCAACTCTATAAACAAAGAAACATCCCATGAATGATATCTCTTGTATGTAGTAGAGCTAAAGAATGCTTTATGGCTTCCGACATTAATATATCTACGATCAGTTTTCTTGAACACAGATACTATTAATGAACTTAACGGTCAATAAGGTCCTGATGAGGCATTGTAGTATAGAGAGTCGAGAAATCCCATGTGATACATGTCTGTACGGTATGTGACCTTTAGCATCAAGTTCTTCCGTAAGGCGCGCAACGTCCTGTGTGACTTTGCCACCTAACATGGATACAGACCAGATAAAATAAACACCGTGCTGGAGAATGATCCAGGGACACGTATGGTCTTTCAAGGGGTGTTCGCCCGAGATGTGTTCCCATTAGACTGTATGTATCCTGCTGCCTACGTTCTCAACACGGACCCGATGGATCGGTCCGGTGAACATTGGGTGGGCGTGTACTTGACAGAACAGCAGGGCGAATATTTTGACCCGTACGGTCTGCCACCCATCCATCCCGATTTAACAGTCTTCACGGATCAAGGCACAGAGAGGTGGTGTTCGAACAGTCAAACGCTGCAAAGCCTGACCAGTAGCATGTGCGGACAATATTGCTTGTTTTACCTGTACCATCGATGCCGGGGAAGAACCTTATCTACCATCGTACAGATGTTTGACGAGTACCCCAAGGCCGAAGACCACGATGTACTCGTATATGATTGGGCCGCCCATCATTTCAATGTACAAGCCCCGTTCTGGGCTTAAGTTCTTTCAATGTACAAGCCCCCTGTTCTGGGCTTAAGTTCTTTCAATGTACAAGCCCCCTGTTCTGGGCTTAAGTTCTTTCACGAAAAGCCCCCTGTTCTGGGCTTAAGTTCTATCGATTTCAATGTACCAGCCCCTGTTCTGGTCTTCAGTTTTCACGTGGTTGTTCTCACGTTGTTGTTGTTAGTTATTGTTGAATAAAAAACAAAATGAGATCTCACAAAAAAAACTGTCTTGTGTGTGTTCTATAATGCACAATGCATGAAGGCTATAACAGACATGTGGGGATTCGGTCAAATTGGCCTTGAACACCGTGGAGAAAGTAGCCAATTATTGGCCTAGGATGGGGCCAAATGTAACCAATCAATGTCCAGAAAACCATGCAAGAGCACTGCGGCAAAATAGAGAACCAATGAAATCAGCCCAAAGACCAAGTACATGTTTTGGTGTAGGTTAAAAGCGGACATTCCAGCATTTGACGAGGAGTTACAAGGTACAAGAGCCACAGGTGGAGTGAAGTGAGGTTCGAGGTGCGGGAAGACATGACCGAATCCCCACATGTCACCACGAATACGGTGAGTGGAGACTCGTACAACACCAATAGATTAAGTTTATTACTATAAGTTCCATGTATTTTTTCGTGCAAATACGGTTCTGGGAAAACTTATGGGTTCCCCGCTGGTCATTTAACATGGGCATAGTGCTGACGATATTGTCAGGGACCCTGTGCATTCCATGGGTGCTTCGGGAGAGCGGATAAAGACTATCTAAAAATATGGCCGCAATTATCTCGAAAGAGAGACTTATATGTACAGACGGATGAATGAGTAAGAATCATATTAGGTCACACCGAGCAAAGATGGAACTTTCTGAAATGGCGATGTCTGATTGGACAGCCGAGAATACATCTAAGGGGCAAGAACGAATATGACAGATGCAACTGGTAGCCTGTGATTGGACAAGAGACTTCTTGAATTGTAAACCTACCCAACGCGGCTCTCCCAGTATGGGTATGTTATGATAGAGGGGAGAATAAAATGATTGATCTCTCATCCTTTTTGTTGTTGTTGTTCTCTAATCCTTATTGTTCTCTCTCCGGTCTATATCATGGCGCCAAGGCGTTATGCTAGGGCGTAGCGACGGTCATTGACGGGCGCCACTGCATTTCGAAGAATTAGTGACAATTCCATGAAATATCTAGAAAATCAGAGCTTCTGAGCTATTTCACCAGGGCGTTGAAGCGTTAAGCTTGGCGTTGGATGATATATTATCAGGATATTGTGTTCATAGTTCATGTACAGAGAATACGTACACGAACAGATTACATGTACAGAGTGCATGTACAGGGTGAGTGAGTGAATAGAATTTAACGTCGCATTCCGCATCGCATTCCGCAATATTTCAGGTATATAAATTTCTACAGAATTACATGTAGGAGCCATACAATTATGCTGGAAATTATAATTCACCCTCTCTCTGCATATTCTGTAGTCAACTGGTATTCCTAAGGAAAATGATGTCATTTTAGTGATGAAAAACATGGTACCGATACGATTATGAACAAAAAAGCATTGAAAAGGCACTGCGGAATGAAAATAATGACGCGTGCTATTTCGTAAATGTGAAAGGGTTCGGGTTTTTTTAAATCCTCTAGGACTCAAACCTAGTATCTCCAGGATAGCATCTGCAGGACTTTTGTTCAAACAAACCACAAACAACATTGAAATAGCACAATGTGTCGATTATTTGAATTTTTTTGATTTCTCAAACTACATGAAGGGTTCATGGACAGAGCGACATGTTTGCAGAAGTTTTATTGGTGGATTTCCAGGCATGCAAGGAAACATGAATTTGCAGAAAAAAAGAGCAAACCATTTTACATAATACATGTACCATTTATTAATGGTTCAATTCTAATTCCACGTTGATTATTCGCAGAGTTCTGATTCCACAGACTATGTGGAAGTGTTATGGGCCATGTTGGTTCCAGTTTATGAATGCATTTACAGTGTCATGTAAATATTAGACCCAAAAGTAAATATGAATGTTTGCATTGAATTTTCATACAAATTAGGCTTTACAGACTGAGAGATGAGTTTCCCATCTACATTACACAGCCAAATTTTCACATGTTGGTACCGTGTGGTAACTGAATGGTAACCGCAAGGAAGGGCCCGGAACGGTACACCTCAGTACAGTACCAGTCAGTACTGACCAGTACCCGCACAGTACCACTCAGTAACTGGCCAGTACTGACTGGATACTGTAAAGTACCTCACGGAACAGGACTGAACAGTACTGCATGGTAACTGAACAGTAACCAACCTGTTACTGTGCAGTTCTGCTCAGTTACCCCTCCGAACCAGGCTGTTGCTAACTGACATGTACTGCTCAGTTCAGTTCTGACCAGTGATTATCACACAGGAGCTGTTCAGTACCTACATGTATGGTGGGCCTTTCCAGGCAGTACCGTTCAGTAACTGGTCAGGACTGATTGGATATCGTACAGTACCACAAAGTACAGGACTGAACAGTACTGCATTGTAACTGAACATTAACCAAACTGTTACTGTGCAGTACTGGTCAGTTACTACTTCGAAGCAGGCTGTTGCTAACTGACATGTACTGCTCATTTCAGTTCTGACCTCTGATTATCACACAGGAACTGTTCAGGTACAGTTCAGTACCTACATGTATGGTGGGCCTTTCCATGCAGTACCGTTCAGTAGTGTACAGCTCAATACATGTCTGAGAACAACTGGCTGTGTATATGTGGATACTTTTGCAGGCATGCAGAAAATATGAATTTGCTGAAAATAAATAAATAAAATTAATTTTACACAACACAGGAATTTGTATGTGGACCACGCCCCCCTTTGGTGTTGTTGATTTGACGACTCATATGCTATAGTTCGATCGATGAAGACTGATGTGTATTAGGAGACATAGAAGATGCTCGCATACATGTAGAGTGATGAAAACAGTCCTGGAGACAAGAAATCACTCAAACTACAAAACAGAAAAACAATAACAACAACAACAACAACAACAACAACGCACATATGTTCTATAGATGGATTTATTTGAGTTTTGAGGTGGATGAGGTAATAAATTTGACTTACGGTTGTAAGATATCAGTCCAAAGAACAAGACGACGACTGGATGTAATTAATAAAGAGGATATTCGAAACACAAATACGTGAAATACACAGCAAACACGACTCACTGCTAACACGACCCACTGTCCCCTTCCTGTGTCGAGCCTCTCTATCAGTCATTGTCCTCAAATGCGTTACCGTAAAATCCTTAATTTCAAGCGTCTAGTCCGCCGTTCATAATCCAGCCGCCGTCCGTTAGAGAATATCCGCGTCCATAATCCAAAGACCTATTTCATATTCCATATAACAATATTAGCACCAAATTCAAAAAGACAATCATAGTATACATAAACATAGGCTTGTTTCCTGCAAGAGAGAAGCGGTCAACAGTTTTCAATGATGCCGCCAAGACATCATGATGTTCCAAAAATATCAAATCCGTATCGCTGATTAGTATTCTTAATCCAGAATATTCGTTGTAAAGTCGCCATCTAAAGAATGATGTATCTCAGTCACGCTTTGATTGAGGCTGTTCATATGAGTACCATGAGAATCTTGAAGTGCATGGGTTCCTACGGCCCCTAGCCCCGGGTTAGGCGGAATTAGACACAAATTACGAAACGTAGCGCCATAGTTCTTGCACGCTACGTTCTTATTTTGCAGTATGCGATATGTATCGCCAAATTTGAGAAACTTTGAATGGAGGCGCTTGGTGGAATAGCCCTGTTTTATAAGTTTCTGCAACAATGTTTTGTGACGTTGATTAAAATCATTACATTTAACACAGGATCTAGCAAATGCTACTAAGCGAGATATGTATACGCCATATGCAGGTCCCACTGGAATATTACTATCCAGAAAGGGATAGTTTACGATGTCGAAATTGTAATCATCTCTTTTGTCATCAAGTCGACGAGAGAGAATGCCCGCTTCATTTTTATAGAGATAGAGATCTAAATAAGATGTGCCTGTAGGGCTATCTGTAGTTTCCTTAAAATCCAGTGAAGGTGGATATATATCCTTCACTGCGTCATTTATATAGCGATTATCCACAGCGAGAAGATCGTCTATATAGCGTTTGGTGAATGAGAAGGAACGGGCTTTGAATGGATCGGTTTTTAAAAGCGCCTGCATATAGTCATATTCATAAGAGAACAGATACAGGTCAGCCAACAGGGGTGCACAATTAGTACCCATTGGAATACGGTTGAATAAGAAAAGCATTCACCAGGGTGAGAAAATATATAACTATGAAGACAACGCGTTCTCGAACATGGTGGCTGACATCTTGAACGACCTTGGTGACCTTCTCCACCGTAAATTTGGTACCTTGACGTCACCGATGAATTTTTCCTTGGCGGAGTGAGGTGTTCGGCACGTGAGCTACATGATATTGATAATTATATTATAAGACTGATTCACAATACGACGCAATCCAGAGGGAAAAATTACACGATATTATTGGTACACAATTGTTCATGTTTATATGATATTATTGGTAGAATTATTCTGGAGCCAGGCGTGCGGCCGGATACCCCGCGTGCTGCGTGCGGGCGGGCCCGGGAAAACCCTCCACTGGGAAACCATCTGGGGAACCCCGCTCCAAGGTCACGTCGATCTGACGTCATGTGTGGAGTATATCGTGATGACGTCATCAGTTTATGTGTACTTTCCGGATGTTGACAAGGCCCCGGGTGGAGGGCGCGGACGTGGAGTCCCCGGATGAACGCGCGGACGTCAAGGACCCGGAGGTAGGTCAAAGGTCACTACATGCATTGCAGAACTACACAGCCCAGAATAAGTATTGCCTTGATCGCGTGATAGCCTCGTGACAACCCACACCCGTCGAAAGCCTCACAAAGTTCCCCCTTAAATTTTACCCGGGGGAACAAAAAAGTAGGTCAATACGGCTTTTTAATACGCTTTCCCTACTACTGTCGTATTCTCTGATCAGTCTAACTGGGAGTTGTTGGGGGGTTGGTTGTACAAATATGAGCTACCCTCATCCAGTTTAAGCGATGGGAAGCTCATTCAAGGGTGGGGAGTGGAGAAGGTGGGGTGGTATCGTTGTATTTGATGCGCTGAATATTTATATGCCCTTGATAAGTACGTGCATTTGAGACATTTTAATACCTCTGTCCTACTCACCAACCAGAGTTTGCAGATATCTAAAGATTTTCTGCATAAGTTTGAAGTGGATATAGAAATTCCAGCAATGGGGTGGCTTTGCGCCGAGAAAATAGGTATACCCGACTTCAAGGCCCTCCGAATAAAACCGGCATGCACTCCACCATAGTATTTTTCGATTTCTATTGTATCGCAGATGTCATTGCATTTAAAAATAAAAACAAAATTCAGCCTCCTTAGTCACTTATATATTACATATTTTCATATTCGTATGTTAATATGCTCGTGAATAGGAAAAGAAACTGCCGTATTACCATTAGGGACAATGTGAATGAAGGAGGTGACTTCGATTCAGCATGGAACTGCATCACATATATGTGTATACAGTAGCTATCATTGTGAATAAGCTTCGGTGCCAGATAATTACCGATAAATTGGCCCGTGTTCATAGCCAGTCCTCTTTTGCCGAATGCGACGATTTGAGAAAACATCACCTATAGTAGTTTTGTGGAGTCCGTGTCATGCTAATCCATACCGGTGATTTTCCTGATCGTGACAGGTTTCCGTGCCCCCTTCAACAAATGATAATGGTGACAATAATCACCGATTGTTTCCGTGGTAGTTGACGAATTAAAGATTGATCGATCATATCTGGGCGGGCCGGCTTTAGATATCAAATGGCCGAGCCGCTGGAAATGAGAAATGTTGGCACAACAGAAGGATTATTTCTCGTATCGCGGAATATCGATGACGTGTAAACGCTATCGGCGTTGTGTTCTGTTAATATTTTCCCCGTTTGGGATGTTTCTTCTATCTAACGAACAGGTCATATTTCATCAGATCAATTGATAGGGCTAACACATGTCATTCATTCAAGATGTGCACAGAAACGGCATATTATTTTGGCTTGGCTGAGATATAAATCATCACAGGGCTCATATTTGGTTCTTATAATGTTTTTAGACAGGCACTCAGAATATTTGCCTGTGAAGTACGTAAGCTGACACCTTTTCCCACCACCATTATATGTTGCATTTAATTGCTATTCGTGTATTGTGAGATTCTGTTGATGGCCGTGTCCTATGCTACAATTTCTGTCAACTTAGTACCTCAGTAGTATATAAAGATGAAATTGAGTCGCATTGACCTCATTTCGACCTCATTTCAAGGTCACAGAGGTCAAGTGCAGTATAGTTCCGGCAGAAAGACCAAAAAGCTACCTCCGAACACAGGAGAGTTCCAAATTTGCATATCACGTGCCCCAGGTCAAAGATGTATTCATCCGCGGTGATGCGATCATGTCTGGCGGTGATTCGGTCTCGGGAAAAAGCCTCCGCGGAGAAAAAGTAGTCCCTAGATAAATGGTCCGATGGGGTCGAGTGAGGTATCAAAGTGAAGCTTATGTGAAGGGGCATCTAATGGGCTGGGTGTGGGATTGAAATATCGGCATTCTGCGCATGCGCGGTGGTCAAAGGGTATGAAAATAGACGTTTTGGAGCTAGGGGAGCCCCTAATGGTCCAATGGGGCCGAGTGAGGTATCAAAGTGAAGCTTATGTGAAGGGGCATCTAATGGACTGGGTGTGGGGTTGAAATAGCGGCATTCTGCGCATGCGCGGTGGCCCAAGGGTATGAAAATAGCCTTTTTGGAGCTAGGGGAGCCACTAATCGGGCGATGGAGTTCTATGAGGTATCAAAGTGAAGCCTAGGTGAAGGGGCATCCAGTCATGGGTGGATGAATGTAAAAATTTTCCTGAAAAAAAAAACGGAAAACGGACTTTATCGAAAATCCGGGAAAATGCCTATATGGGGTATGGGGGATATATAGGTCGCCGGGCTTAACGGGGCTTGCCTATCAATAGAGTTATCTCCCCCTAGTTCAAGGGTGGGTGTATGTAAAATTTTTCCTGAAAAAATACGGAATACGGACTTTATCCTAAATTACGGGTAAATGCCTATATGGGGTATGGGAGGTATAGGATCAATGTTTGTCCCCCTGGGAAACCTACTTCTCGACATTTCCGGTATAGGCTGTGGGATCTCGTTTTCTTAGTCTCGTCAAGACAAACATGATAGGAAGTGTCCCGGAGCGAATCGGTGAAATTTTTGAAAAAGTACGATATAGCCCCATATACAGGGGTAAAAGCGTTCGGTGTCCGGTTATTTTCGTTTAGTTTGACCTAACGAAACGCGAACGGAACAAAATGTAAACGCGTTTCAAACGCTTACCAAACGATTATAGTAAACGAAACGCTTTCAATATCGCTTAATTTTTATTTTATCAAAACGCGTTTCCCTCGTCAAACGCGTTTGCTCTGATCGAAACGCGTTTATAAACGCGTTTGTGAATGCGTTTATAAACGCGGTTCGAACGGGTTTCTCTTTTCGTTCGACTTTGTGCAAATTTGTGTTTTTATTTTGCAAACCAGGCCAGGAAGTCCACGTGTCGGGGCTTTCCCCAGCCGCTATTATAATCCCTGTGCTATAAATATATGTGGCATAGCCTTTAATATACAAGGGTAAACACGTTCTGTGTCCGGTAATTCGTTTCGTTTATATATTGCGCTAAGATTAAATCTTTTCGTTCACCAAGCGAAACAATATATGTCTTCCCGTACCAAGCGAAATGATTAGTCAGGCATGTTATACTAGCGAAATGATTAGTCAGGCATGTTATACTGAGTCGAAAAAGCGTTTCGCCTGACCTTGACTCCATGCAGCTTTTGACCAACACTCAGTCGCCGAACCGTTGTACAAAGATAAAAAAACAGACCAAATAATATTCTCGCCCGACGAAGCAACCGTGGTGTGGACGGTAATGCTTATTTAGCAACAACAACAACAACAATAAAACGCGTTACGAAACGCGTTTCCAAAACGCGTTTCGAAACGCGTTTTCAAAACGCGTTTCAAACGCAAGCTTAAATCTTTTCGTTCACCAAGCGAAGAAATATTTGTCTTCCCGTACCAAGCGAAATGATTAGTCAGGCGTGTGATACCGAACCGAAAAAGCATTTCGCCTGACCTTGACTCCATGCGGGTTTTGATCAACACTCAGTCGCCGAACCATTGCACAAATAAAAAAAAACAGACCAAATAGTATTCTCGCCCGACGAAGCAACCGTGGTGTGGACGGTGATGCTTATTTAACAACAACAACAATAAAACGCGTTCCGAAACGCGTTTCCAAAACGCGTTTCGAAACGCGTTTCAAAACGCGTTTCAAACGCGTTCATAAACGCGTTCGTGAAACGCGTTTTAAGCGAAACGAAACGAAAGATAAATGAACATACCGATGATCAAACGCGTTTGCGAGGTATAAACGCGTTCTTTGAGAAGCAAACGAAACGAATACAAAACGCGTTTAGAACGCTATTGAAACGCGTTTCAAACGATAATAGAACGATAATATACGTGAAAAATCGGACACCGAACGCTTTTACCCCTGTAGTCCCATACTGGGGGTATAGGATCAATGTTTGTCCCCCTGGGAAACCTACTTCTATACATTTGCGGTAGGGTTGTTTGGATTTGTTTTTCACGTCTCGTCATTTAGAACACGATAGGAAGTGTCCCGGAGCAAAACGGGGAAATTTTTGAAAAAAATCACCGAGGCATGGGTAGGCCCATAGGCCTATACTGCATGGCTATGGGTGTATAGGTCCATACGGGGTGGACATGTTGGAGTCTAGGTGAGTCCCTAATGGTCCAATGGGGTCGAATGAGGTCTTATTTTGAAGCTCTCGTGGAGGAGCACTTGACTACACTAATGGTTCGTCCGTTGGCAATAGTCTGCGCATGCGCAGCCTGGCCGCAGTATAGAAAGCAGACATTTTTGGGTGTGTTTGGGTTAGAGATGGGCTATTCACGGTTCGAATGGGTCTTGTGAGGTATCCATGTGAAGCCTATGTGAGGGAGCCTCTGATGGCGTGGTTGTGGGGTTGAAATATCGTCATTCTGCGCATGCGCAGCCTGGCCGTAGTATGGAAATAGACGTTTTTGGGGTCTAGCCGAGCCCCTCATGGGCCTATTGGGTCGAGTGAGGTATCCATGTGAAGCCTAGGTGAGGGGGCTAGACTAGGGTGTCGTTTCCATTCTGCTGCGCAGGTCACGTGGGTTGTGACAGTGACGTCAAGCTCAATGCTTCAACGCCCTGGTGAATTAGCCCAAAAGCTCTGATTTTCATGGAATTGTCATTAATTCATTAGAAATGCAGTGACGCCCGTCAACGCTCGTAGTTACGTCTTAACGCTCTAGCATAGCGCCTTGACGCCATGATATAGACCGGAGAGAGAAAACAACAACAACAAGGATGACACATGAGGGAACAACAACAACAACAAGTTTTTTTTTTTTTTTATATAGTTTATTTTCCCCTCCATCATAACATACCCACGCTGGGGGAGCCGCCATGGGTATGTTTACAATTCAAGAAAGACTCTTGTCCAATCAGAGACCGCCATTTGCATCTGTCCTATTCGCTCCTGTCCGTTAGATGTATTCTTGTCCAATCAGAAGTCGCCATTTCAGAGAGTTCCTTCTTCGGTCATGTTCATTCTGAACCGTTTATTCTAATCATCGTCGGACAGGCCTGGGTATTCTTCGGGCAGCATGTCCTGAAACAGTTGTTTGCGCATTCTGATCGCATTTTCCAGGGCCTCTTTCAAGTGACGCTTGGTCTTCATGATGGACCTTTTCCGTGGGGTCGCCTTTCATTTCAAGCGGTAGTAAGGTATACTGTTCATAGATCGCCATGGCTGTTTTCCTGATTCGGGAGCGCATTTGGGTGTACGTCTGTTGTAAATTATCCTCTCCGGCGTCCTCGATCGCTTCAGCGTGAGTATTGATAGCTGCTGTCACAATACGATCCCAGAAGGTAGGTTCTGCCTCACTTTCCTGGGATTTAGGCTGACTCTCTGAGGTCAAGCTCTCCATATCAGTAGATATACTGTCAGCAATCTTGGATTCGGTATCAGTCGATGCACTCTCATCAATCTCTGCATCAGTATCTGCCTCAACGGGCTCCTCGGCGTCTTCAATTCCATGTATATTTTTCTGGTGTCGCATCATATCGTAATGTCTGGTGAACGTGCGTTCACACTCAGAACAAGTATAAGCCATGTTGACGGTTGAACGTCGACTGTGCGTGTTTTGGGAATACGCTCGCTTTTATAGACAGTAACGGTCATCAACGCTTAGCTCAACGCTTCAACGCCCTGGTGAATTAGCTCAGAAGCTCTGATTTCATGGAATTGACAACAATTCATCGAAATGAAGTGACGCCCGTCAACGCCCGTCGTTACGCCTTAACGCTCATCTCAACGCTTTAACACACTTTCTTAACGCTTTAACGACGTTTAATGATGCATTCGAACAAATGTTTCTTTTGTGCTATTGCTCCGACATACGCCGATTTCCAGTTCATGCCCGAGGTTTTCAACATCGACGCTGTTCTTTCAATTTCCATATGGACTGGATCCTTATCCAACAATTTCATATGGGTCAGTAAGTCGACATACTGCTGACGTAAAGCCCGTCGTAGCCTGGGTGCCAATCTGTTATGGGCTAAAATTCTCCGGGTTCTCCGGCCGCAGCGTGCGGGTTCTCCGGCCGCAGCGCGCGGGTTCTCCGGCCGCAGCGTGCGCGCGTCAATGTAGGGAGAGGTTAAATCGACGCCTATTTCATCCGGATGTAAAAATGACGTCACTTCCGGTTTGGGTGAATGGGGCGTCACCTTTGGACATGTCCAGACTTGTCTAACCGCCATTGTTGGAAAATGGCGGCTAATGGCGGCTAATCCGCCATTGTTGGAAAATGGCGGCTAATGGCGGAAGGTGACCGCCATTGTGCGATAATGGCGGAAGGAGGCGGCTCCAAAATGGCGGATAATGGCGGATACACCGCCATTGTGGGAAAATGGTGGATAATGGCGGATACACCGCCATTGTGGGAAAATGGCGGATAATGGCGGATACACCGCCATTGTGGGGAAAATGGCGAATAAGTTGACCGGAAAGACCCGAAGGTGAACGCCATTGTGGAAACCCCCCACAGACAGGTTATTACATGCATTCCTATGATGATCACGCATAATAAAAGGATTCATCTGTAATCTGTGTTGTTGTTGTTCTCTTTTTTGGACTAACCCATCAGAATAGTACGTATCACTTACTACACTCGTAGAGCTACATCTAGGCGCGCATGTGTGACATGGTCTATAAAACACGTCCCTCTGGATCCCACACCTTCATTTCTACGGTTGCAGAGCCATGACGGAGATCCAGCCCTATGCGACTCGCATTTTACAGCATGCCACCGCAGTGAATTCACTCACGGGTTACCGAGCAGTGGTTCGGTCCATGTTTGCAGATGGCGACGACAACGAGGGGCGACGCCAGATCCTGAACGAGTTCACAGAAGCGGTCCTCGACAGAGTGCACTCGATGGAGAGGTGTGCCATCACTCACCACTACTGGACTATGGCAGCCATCCTTGATGCTCGGGCTATGGACCACGAGCGCTCACGCCGGAACCAGCGCCGGTGGTTGGCCTCACAATAGTCTGTGCCCTATTGACCCTGGCGCTGTGGTATTGACCCTGGCGCTGTGGTATTGACAGTGGGACTATAAATACGAGGGTCAGACAGAGTGTGTGTCATTCACCGTTCGTCATTGGAGCAAGCATGTCACCCGTCCTACGAGCCATCCTTCCCTTACACCCGGGGTGGGGTTACACGTCTATGAAGATAAAGTCATCCTCGTGGAAGACCGTGTAGATGTTTGCTGGTCGCTCGCTGAGACCGCATCGAATACGGTTACGCTACACCGTGACGGCTGGACCAAATTTAAACGGGTGTTGAGCGGCGAGCTCGATGGACACGTCATCCACATAGACAATGCCATGCTGTATACCGTGGACCCTTATTCCCACGTGTGGGCCGCTACCAAGACCCCACGCGAAGCTTCACCCTAGACCCCGATCTGTGGACAGCCTTCGAGAAAGTGGTGCCTATCGTGGACCAGCTGTTTACACCGGACGAGCGGTCATCAGACGAGTTGGAGTGGGCTCGTGCCCTGAGAGAATCGGCCGCAGAACCCAATGAACAACTGTCTAGCCATGAACCCGACGACGATGCCATTGATTACCCGGCTAGACTCAGTCATCCCAGTGATATGACCACCTGATCCTTTGATCTCACGGGGTTCTCCCTATCAATACGAGAGACAGTCAAATCTGGTACCATTCACGTACTGACCATGGCGGAGCATATAATACTAGCGTATCTCAGCTTGACCCCGAGGTTTTCCTGCACGTGTATGTGGATAAGGTCGATATCATTGAGGAGGTGGGAGACATCTGTGATGCGGATCCTACACAACCGTGCCCGGCTCACATTCGTCTGTCCCGAGAGGGCTGGACCAAATTCAAACGGGTGTTGTCTGGTGAACTGGACGGCGACCTCATCCACTTGTGTCACGATGTGTACATCCGACGCTGCCCTTTCTTTGCTCAACTGGATCGGCTAGATGGGGGTACAGTGCATTTTACCCTTCACACTGATCTATGGTCTGCATTGGTAGATGCCGTGGTAGATGTGGATCAAGTGCTTATCGAGCGGTCATCAAACGAGTTGGACTGGTCATTTACCATGGACACTGTGGAAGCCCACGAAGAAAATTAGAAAGAAACTCCGACCCAAGATATACCCGTTATAAAGAAACGGTAGAGCCAGGGTGCATCATCATTTTGTCACCATGAAGCGCTGGGAGAAGGTGTTGGATAACTTATACTGCAGTCCCGACAGTCCGGCGGCCTATAGTGCATTGTCGGCTCTCTATCGAGCGGCCAAACCCCAGGGGATACAACGTGCACAAGTCCGAGATTGGTTAAGAAGACAAGACACCTATACCTTGCATCGGGCTGTCCGTCGCCATTTTCTACGGAACCAGGTCATCGTGGGAGGAATAGATGCCCAGTGGCGAGCGGATTTGGTCGATATGAGCGCCTTTGCCAAACACAACGATGGGAATCGGTATATCTTGACGTGCATCGATATCCTATCCAAGAATGCGTGGGTGGTACCCATCCGGACGAAAACGGGGGCAAATCTCGTAGCGGTGTTCAAAGACATATTCAAGACCGGGCGCAAACCTTTGTATTTGCAAACCGACAAAGGCACGGAATTCCTCAACAGACCGTTCCATGCCTTTCTCAAGAAACAGAAGGTGTTTTTCTTCCATACGTACAACGAGACCAAGGCTTCCGTGGTGGAAAGGTTCAACAGGACATTCAAAGGCCGTATGTATAAATATTTCACCTATAAGAATACAAGGCGGTACATCGATGTTCTCCCGAAACTTGTGAGGGGTTACAATCGAGCCTATCATCGGAGTATAGAGAGAGCCCCCATTACCGTGACCCAACGCAATGAAGCCCAAGTCCGGCGTGTCTTGTACCCCAGGCCATCGCAGCGAACGACGAAGGCGGTGTACAAGGTCGGGGACCCTGTACGGATCAGTAAAGTCAAGGGCAAATTCGAGAAAAGTTACTTGCCCAACTGGAGCGATGAGCACTTCCTGATTAAACGGCGCCTACCCCGACAGCGGCGAGTCTATGAACTGGAAGATATCCAAGGGGAAACGTTGCTAGGGACGTTTTACGAGACGGAATTACAGCCTGTCGTAAAAACTACTACACGGTGGAGCAGATTTTGAAAACGGAACGTGGCAAACTGTTTCATTTCGTCAAATGGCAAGGTTGGCCCAGTTCCTTCAATTCCTGGGTCGCTGCCAACCAGGTGAAACGACTATAAAGCCAGACACCACTGCCGTCCTCCTTCATTCCACGTCCGACCACAGTGCTATGGACAAACAGCAGCTGCCTCTGAACACAGCGTCTCCCAAAACGCGCAAAGCACAAGTGGGCTTTGGGGTGCTATTGCTAACCCTGCTGAGTGTGTTGTACGGAGGTGTGTTTTCAGCCCAGTACCCTATCCGACGTGTACAAACCAAAGTGTTCTCTGTGTCTGCAGGAAATATGAGCGCCAACAAAGAAAACCTGTTCCTGGGGGAACTACCCAAGCGATTGATCCTGGCCTGTGTGGAAAATACCAGTTTCAGTGCAGCCTACCCAGAGAACCCGTTTGACTTTAAACATTTCGGCATCAATTTTGTGGGCCTGCATGTGGATGGACAACAGGTGCCAGCCACGGCCTTAACACCGAACTTTGGGCGCGCAAATTTCATTCGAGCCTATCAGAGCCTGTTTACAGCCACCGGTCAAATCAACCAGGACGAAGGGAATTTCATCAGTCGGGAGGACTACGGGAACGGATATACGTTGTTGTGTTTCGATCTGACCCCCACCTTTGAGAACGACCATCAGCTGGCCCTCGCCAAGCAAGGCAATTTACGGTTGGAAATCCACTTTCAACGAGCCCTCCGGAGCACCGTCAATGTGATCTGCTACGCCGAGTTTGACAACATCATTCAAGTGGACAAGGCGCGCAACGTCCTGTGTGACTTCTCCACCTAACATGGATACAGACCAGATAACCACCGTGCTGGAGAATGACCCAGAGACACGTATGGTCTTTCAAGGGGTGTTCGCCCGAGATGTGTTCCCATTAGACCGTGTGTATCCTGCTGCTTACGTTCTCAACACGGACCCGATGGATCGGCCCGGTGAACATTGGGTGGCCGTGTACTTGACAGAACAGCAGGACGAATACTTTGACCCGTACGGCCTGCCACCCCTCCATCCCGATTTAACAGACTTCATGGATCAAGGCACAGAGACGTGGTGTTGGAACAGTCAAACGTTGCAAAGCCTGACCAGTAGCGTGTGCGGACAATATTGCTTGTTTGACCTTTACCATCGATGCCGGGGAATACCCTTATCTACCATCGTACAGATGTTTGACGAGTACCCCAAGGCCGAGGACCGCGATGTACTCGTATATGACTGGGCCGCCCATCATTTCAATGTACAAGCCCCGTTCTGGGCTTGAATTCTTTCAATGTACACACTGTTCTGGGCTTAAGTTTGCAAGCCCCCTGTTCTGGGCTTCAGTTCTTTCAATGTGCAAGCCCCCTGTTCTGGGCTTCAGTTCTTTCAATGTACAAGCCCCCTTTTCTGTGCTTCAGTTTTCACGTGGTTGTTCTCACGTTGTTGTTGTTACTGAATAAAAAACAAAATGAAATCTCACCAAAAAACCCTGCCTTGTGTGTTTTATTCATAATGCATCAATGCCCAATGTGGAGATTCAGTAAAACTGAAGTCAGTGGTGTAGGATGGGGCCAAAATGTAACCCATCAATGTTAGAATGCAAGAGCCCTATAGTAAAATAGAGAGCCAATGAAATCAGCCCACAGACCAAGTACGTGCTTTGGTCTAGGTTTGGAGCGGGCATTTCATTGAGGTGCGTGTATACGGTGAGTGAAGACTCGTCCAACACGTATAGATTAAGTTTATTACTATACATGTAAGTTCTATGGGCATAATGCATGAAACTGGCTTTGAACACCGTATTAGCCAATCAGTGGCCTAGAATGGAGCCAAAGGTAACCCATCCATGTCCAGAAAACATTACCCGGGTGTACAAGAACCCGGATGTAGGCGCGGACGTAGGCGAAAGCACACCGTGAGTACCCCATTCGATTGGCTGATTGTTCGACCGCTAACTGGTACTTTTTCTCGACCGCTCATTGGCTCTTTTTCTCGACCGCTGATTGGTCCAAATGGACCTGCCCATCCTTCCCAGGTTCACCTAGAATCCCCTTTTTGTGCTCAAGCTCTGACTATAGCGATGCCGCAACATTGTCTCATTGGACATTGGACCTTTTGACCTAGATGTCACCTTTTGTCTGGCGCGCGCACTTCCGGTGACGACGCGCGCGCGCGCTGCGGCCGGAGAACCCGCGCGCGCGCGCGCACTGGGGGGCCGGGGCCCGCCGGGACGGGAAAGTTGGAGGTAGTGTGTTTGAGAATTCACCCAAACCGGAAGTGACGTCATTTTTACATCCGGGTGAATTCACCCAAACCGAAAGTGACGTCACACACACACACTTGCGCAGACCCACCAAACCACGTCCGAAGGTGAACTCCATTGTGGGGAAAAACCCCAGTACATGACAGACACAGACAAGTCTAGACATGTCCAAAGGTCACGCCCCATTCACCCAAACCGGAAGTGACGTCACAACCCACGTGACCTGCGCAGCAGAATGGAAACGACACCCTAGTCTAGCCCCCTCGCCTAGGCTTCACATGGATACCTCACTCGACACAATAGGCCCATTAGTGGCTGCCCTAGACCCCAACAGGTCTATTTTCATACACTTTGGCCACCGCGCATGCGCAGAATGCCGATATTTCAACCCCACACCCAGCCCATCAGATGCCCCTTCACGAATGCTTCACTTTGATACCTCACTCGACCCCGTTGGACCATTAGGGCCTCCCCTACCTCCAAAACGTCTAGCGGGACCCATACAGGGTCCAGTTTTCGACACTAGGTGACCACATCCCGACAAAATGGCCAGTTTTCGACGCCAGATGTGCCGCCATCTTGAACATATGTCCCGCCATCTTGGATATGTCCCATAATGCAACGGGTCAAAATACTCTCTTCTGATTGGACGAGAGCTCTGTGACGGATTTGAAATACTCGTTTCTGATTGGACGAGAGCTCCGCATTGCGTCTGCGCATGCGCAGAATGATATCCCTACCGCACACCCAACCCATTTGATGCCCCTTCATGAATGCTTCACGTTGATACCTCACTCGACCCCATTGGACCATTAGGGGCTCCCCTACATCCCAAAACGACTATTTTCATACCCTTTGGCCACCGCGCATGCGGAGAATGCCGATATTTCAACCCCACACCCAGCCCATTTGATGCCCCTTCACGAATGCTTCACTTTGATACCTCACTCGACCCCATTGGTCCATTAATGGCTCCCCTAGCTCCAAAACGTCTATTTCCATACCCTTGGGCCACCGCGCATGCGTAGAATGCCGATAGTTCAACCCCACACCCAGCCCATTAGATGCCCCTTCACAAATGCTTCACTTTGATACCTCACTCGACCCCATTGGACCATTAGTGGCTCCCCTAGCTCCAAAAAGTCTATTTTCATACCCTTGGGCCACCGCGCGTGCCCAGAATGCCGATAGTTCAACCCCACACCCAGTCCATCAGATGCCCCCTCACATAGGCTTCACTTTGGTACCTCACTCGACCCCATTGGACCATTAGTGGCTCCCCTACATCCCAAAACGTCTATTTCCATACCCTTGGGCCACCGCGCATGCGCAGAATGCCGATATTTCAACCCCACACCCAGCCCATTAGATGCCCCTTCAGGAATGCTTCACTTTGATACCTCACTCGACCCCATCGGACCATTTTATCTAGGGACTACTTTTTTCCGCGGAAGCTTTTTCCCGAGACCGAATCACCGCCAAAACCGCTGCCAGACCGCATCACCGCGGATGAATACATTCTGAATACATTCCCTCCAACAATTGGAACTCTCCTGTGTTGGAGGTAGCTTTCGGTGATTCTGCCGGAACTATAGTGCACTTGACCTCTCCTCCTCAAATCCTCCCCAAATGACCTCTACATCCGGGTGAAATGAGCCTTTAAATCCACTCTACCTACTACTATTCTATTCAGCAGAATGATCAATTTTGAGTATTACATGTTCTTGAAGTGAAATATCACAGTACCGGGTACACATCATTTAGTACAGACCATGAAATA
>JAVTVY010010748.1:0-57629 GCA_036873755.1 Hanleya hanleyi
CGTGTACGTTCTGTAAGAACATTTCTCGTCGCGACCGATAGTATGATCAGGCACATTCAAGGCAAACACAACCAAGAGACACCACCGAGTGCCGCTATAGGTCCAGCAAGTGCAGTAGAGCATCGCCTACACGATGACGGTGAGCGGCCCTACGGCATGTGGAAAGACGTCCTGCGTAATGAAGTTCTTAGAGGACGGTGTGGCAACCCCAGCTCCGACACGTGTTGTTTGGTGTTATAGCCAATGGCAGCCCGCTTATGAAACTACGCGATTACAGAATGTGAGTTTCGTCCCAGGGATTCCTCATGACATAGACGAACCGTATTACTTTGACCCCGAGCAGACCAACGTGGTAGTGCTAGATGATCTGATGAGTGCGGCCAAGGACAATTCGAAAATCGCCGACCTATTCACCAAAAAGTCCCATCATCGCAATCTGTCCGTCATCTATTTGACCCAGAATCTCTTTCCTCAAGGGAAGGCGTCCAGAGATATTGCCTTGAACTGCCAATACTTTGTGTTGTTCTCCAACCCCATTGACAGAGCACAAATTCGTGTGTTTGGTAGTCGAATTTATCCTCAGAAAATCGACCATTTCATGCAGGCGTTTCAAGAAGCGACAAGTCGTCCGTACGGCTACCTGTTCGTAGATTTAAAAGCCCATACCCCCGAAGATCGCCGGCTGACGACCCACCTGCTACCCGGCGAGGGATCACCACAACCCCTACACCATCCACCGAGTCCACATTTGGTGAAGCAGCAACCCACCCCCGTACAGCGGGCCTTCTTCATATCACCAGTCCCGGAATATCACCCAACCGTGAAGGCCCAACCCGAGGTTGAAGAACATAATGTGAACTCGAGGCTATGGAAGGATTTGTTCAAAGAAAGTATGGACGCCGAGATGGGCGAGATGTTGGAGGCCACAGGAAACAAGTTTCAACGCAAAGGGTATTTGAAAGAGGAAGCTGCAATTTTAGCCCATAACAGATTGGCACCCAGACTACGACGGGCTTTACGTCAGCAGTATGTCGACTTACTGACCCATATGAAATTGTTGGATAAGGATCCAGTCCATATGGAAATTGAAAGAACAGCGTCGATGTTGAAAACCTCAGGCATGAACTGGAAAGCGGCGTATGTGAGAGCAATAGCACAAAAGAAACATTTGTTCGAACGCATCATTAAACGTCGTTAAAGCGTTAAGAAAGTGTGTTAAAGCGTTGAGACGAGCGTTAAGGCGTAACGACGGGCGTTGACGGGCGTCACTGCATTTTGATGAATTGATGTCAATTCCATGAAATCAGAGCTTCTGAGCTAATTCACCAGGGCGTTGAAGCGTTGAGCTAAGCGTTGATGACCGTTACTGTCTATAAAAGCGAGCGTATTCCCAAAACACGCACAGTCGACGTTCAACCGTCAACATGGCCTATACTTGTTCTGAGTGTGAACGCACGTTCACCAGACATTACGATATGATGCGACACCAGAAAAATATGCATGGGATTGAAGACGCCGAGGAGCCCGTTGAGGCAGATACTGATACAGAGATTGATGAGAGTGCATCGACTGATACCGAATCCAAGATGGCTGACAGTCTATCTACTGATATGGAGAGCTTGACCTCAGAGAATCAGCCTTCATCCCAGGAAAGTGAGGCAGACCCTACCTTCTGGGATCGTATTGTGACAGCAGCTATCAATACTCACGCTGAAGCGATCGAGGACGCCGGAGAGGATAATTTAAAACAGACGTACACCCAAATGCGCCCCCGCATCAGGAAAACAGCCATGGCGATCTATGAACAGTATACCTTACTACCGCTTGAAATGAAAGGGGACCCCACGCACAGGTCCATCATGAAGACCAAGCGTCACTTGGAAGAGGATATGGGTTTACCACCCACAGAGGCCCTGGAAAATGCGATCAGAATGCGCAAACAACTGTTTCAGGACATGCTGCCCGAAGAATATCCAGGCCTGTCCGACGATGATTAGAATAAACGGTTCAGAATGAACATGACCGAAGAAGGAACTCTCTGAAATGACGACTTCTGATTGGACAAGAATACATCTAACGGACAGGAACGAATAGGACAGATGCAAATGGCGGTCTCTGATTGGACAAGAGTCTTTCTTGAATTGTAAACATACCCAACGCGGCTCCCCCAGCGTGGGTATGTTATGATGGAGGGGAAAATAAACTATATGAAAAAAAAAACTTGTTGTTGTTGTTGTTCCCTCATGTGTCATCCTTGTTGTTGTTGTTTTCTCTCTCTCTCTCTCCGGTCTATATCATGGCGTCAAAACGTCTAGCAGGACCCATACAAGGTCCAGTTTTCGACACTAGGTGACCACATCCCGACGAAATGGCCAGTTTTCGACACCGGATGTGCCGCCATCTTGAACACACGTGCCGCCATCTTGGATATGGCCCATAATGCACCGGATCAAAATACTCGCTTCTGATTGGCTGAGAGCTCTGTGACGGATTTGAAATACTCGCTTCTGATTGGACGAGAGCTCCGCATTGCGTCTGCGCATGCGCAGAATGATATTCCTACCGCACACCCAACCCATCAGATGCCCCTTCACGAATGCTTCACATGGATACCTCATACAACTCCATCGGTCCATTAGGGGATCCCCTAGATACCAAAACGTCTATTTCCATACCCTTGGGCCACCGCGCATGCGCAGAATGCCGATATTTCAACCCCACACCCAGTCCATGAGATGCCCCCTCACGAATGCTTCACATGGATACCTCATATGACCCCACTGGACTATTAGTGGCTCCCCTAGCTCTCAAAACGTCTATTTCCATACCCTTGGGCCACCGCGCATGCGCAGAATGTGGATATTTCAACCCCACGCCCAGTCCATCAGATGCCCCTTCACGAATGCTTCACGTTGATACCTCACTCGGCCCCATCGGCCCACTAGGGACTCACCTAGCTCCAACACGGCTATTTCCATACCCTTGGGCCACCGAGCATGCGCAGAATGCCGATAGTTCCACCCCACACCCAACCCATCAGATGCCCCTTCATGAATGCTTCACTTTGATACCTCACTCGATCCCATTGGACCATTTGTGGCTCCCCTAGCTCCAACACGGCTATTTCCATACCCTTGGGCCACCGCGCATGCGCAGAATGACGCTATTTCAACCCACTAGTCGAGTCAGATGCCCCTTCACATAAGCTTCACTTTGATACCTCACTCGACCCCATCGGACCATTATTGGCTTCGCTAGCTCCAAAACGTCTATTTTCATACCCTCGGGCCACCGCGCATGCGCAGAATGGCGATATTTCAACCCCACACCCACTCCATCAGATGCCCCTTCACATAAGCTTCACTTTGATACCTCACTCGACCCCACTGGACCAATAGTGGCTTCGCTAGCTCCAAAACGGCTATTTCCATACCCTTCGGCCACCGCGCATGCGCAGAATGCCGATATTTCAACCCCACACCCACCCCATCAGATGTCCCTTCACATAAGCTTCACTTTGATACCTCACTCGATCCCATTGGACCATTTGTGGCTCCCCTAGCTCCAACACGGCTATTTCCATACCTTAGGCCACACGAGTTGTCTCCCTTGCGTCAATGTGTGCAGATGGCGCTACGGTCGACGCCGTGATATGGAAAGGGCATCCCCACACCATCCTGGAGCCACCATTTTGTTTGTTGTTTTCTTGCGGAGATACACGGGACAATAAACGCTCGACCCTAGGGTGGTACAGATGCTAGACTGATCCTATTAACATGGTACAACACCTATAGATTATGTTTATTATTATTATATGGCTTAGAGGTTTTTTTGAGGGTAATGTGAGGGTTTTTTCTCCCCGTGACGTCCCCACCGCCTCGTTTGCTCCCTTGCGCCGTCTAAAAACACCGCCATTTTACAAGTAATTAATTAAAATTAATTAATTAATTAATTTGAAATACTAGTACCCATCCTCCGTATGGCAGAACTGTACAACCCAGAACAAGTCTAGACATGCCTTGATCACGTGATCGTCATTGGGAAACCCCCACTGGGGAATCGCCTCCCGTGACCTCCAAGTTCCTCCTCAATCCTCCCCCGGGGGGAACAAAAAAGTAGGTCAATGTGACTCCTGCCGTCTTTATACTACTACTCATATATATGTGGCCGCCTACAAAAGTTTTTACAGCGATATTAGGTTATTTGCTATATGTGTGAGCTTGACCACTAAAGCTGGTTTGGGTACCAATAAGCTGCTGATCCACTGTAGCCTTTGCATAATACAGAAGCAATGTTTCTCTGAATAAATTCAGTAAGTAAATCTGTCTCAATATTTAGACAAAATTTGTCATCTCCAGGGAATGTGGTAAGAATTCAATTAGTCTGTTCAAATGATCAGATATACATGGAAGGCAAACAAGAAACTTTAAATTACAGTACTTTTGTAGCGTCATCATCGAAGCAGTTTAAAAACATGCCATTTTCTAAAAGACTGGATTACATTACTCAATTGAGATAACGTTGTACTAATATATATCGCAATTGAGAAAAATGATAATTATTACATAGATCAGTCACTTCTCAGAAGGTAATATTTTTGGGGAGATAAAATTGATCTATTATTCCATTTATCAACTTGATGCATGCTAGCTTTGACTCTTTATAGTGTTGTGAAATTTCCATCATTAGAGGACCTTCTAGCTACAGGCGGCGCGAACTTCTTCTTCTGATCCCTGTATTGATCTTATGTCAGAGCTGTACGGAATGATAGACAGGTCAATTACACGGCCGATTATTGACTTTCGACCACTGGTTAATGAGATTAACAATGTCTGCCTATACTTTCCCATGTCATAAATGTCCAGTACCCATAAACTGTCTCGCGGGCAAGAGTAGGAAAGCCAATTGTTCAACTCAACTGGCACTTCCTTGACGTTTTTGAAACGATGAATATGGTCACGATCATGCACACGATCGTACACGATCAAGTGGAATCATGTCATAGTGATTCTTGTATGTAATTTAATTTTAATACTTCAACTGTATCCAGTAGATGTCTTTGTCAGGATAGCTCATGGTCAGCAACTTCCAAAGGGATTTAACGGACAACGCTTGGGGTCCGGTGTGGTGGCTAAGAATGTCCTGTGGTTAAGAGTGTCCGGCCCCTATCTTTTAACCCAGCTAGGACAATTATCTCCACATTGGGGACAACTGTCCATCCTTGGTTAGAATAGAAAAGGATATGAAAAGTGACACTAAAGACCAGGTCATTCTTATCCATCACACCGGTTCTAATATCATTTGGAACCCTAAATCTCAATATTGTCATGGATATTGTTTTATTCACGTAAAAATTGATTATTTTCTAATTCCCTAATAATAGAGATCTTGGTAAGCTAGAAGACATATTTACAGGGAGAAATAATCGCACGGCCTGTTAGGTATGGCATCTACAATTTCTTGTCATAGCAATGAGGTTGACGTCAAAGTACCAATAACATCAACTAAGAAGGTTTTAACCAGGACTAGAGGACTAATTTAAAGAGATTTAAAATAGCAAGCATCAGATCCGACGTTAAATATTCAGCCGTCGTTCAAAAATAGCCATTGTTCATGGCCGTTTTCCATTGACATTCACACACTTACTACAACAGTTTTCATAGGCTAAATGTCAGATTATGAGTAAATATCATATTAAACTTGGGACGAGAGTGTATTTTTTCTCCTAACTACATGAGGAGCACTGGTATTTCACCACCGACATATATAGTTTGCCAAAAATCTGTGGATCATACCATATAGTGTCTCGACGCCAAGAAACCCATACAGCCAAACCGATTCGAATTTCCTTTGAATTTTCAGCAGGTCAATTCGCCGAGTTATTATTGGGGATATACTGAAGTCGATTCAGTGTTCTACAGTATTATTTCTCAGCGCATGATCCGACATCGATTCCGCGGTTCAAAATAGTATTGACTCAAGACGGTATAGGATGAGACAACGGCTACCAGACATGCCGGCAAGTGCCAGCTAACTACGGTATAGCGAGTGTTTCCAAGTATAACTGTTGATTCCTCATGGTATATGCATATGCACGTTTTATTTATTATATGTATTTATTCAAGTGATCAACGGACATAAAATCCAATTACATATCACGAATAGGGTGAGTGAGTGAATATGATTTAACGTCGCTTTCAACACTATTTCAGCCATATCACAACGTTTGATTCCTATTACTTTTCACACCCGGAAACCACACGGATAGGGTCCTATTTCTGTTAACACCCGGGATCCCACGAGTGGGGTCCTATTCCTTTTCACACCCAGGAACCCCACAGGTGCCCCAATTAGTCGCCTCTTACGACAAGCTCTCTAAATGGCTGAGGCCTATTCTTACATGTACCATGACCTGGAGTGTGCACAACGACACCCAGGTCAATCCCCGGGAGCTCCACGGGGCAGCACGACGCTATACTATACCATACGTTACAAGTTTTCACGCTACGCCTTGATGTTTTCTGAGTTTTCTGAGAGGCACACGTTACCATAGCAACGCCCCTTTGCCCATAATGGACCGACGAATGAAAATTAATTGAAGGTCATCCCAATAATGAATATGTATGGATGATGCCAATCTTGCAAGAATTTTATGGGCGCATCCTGCTGAAAGTTTAATGTCAGCCTTTGACCTAATCGACTGGAAAACATAAGACGTATTCTAACATACTCATGTGATTTGTAGAATAAATAAATGAATAATTAATCAAATAAATGAAGCAACCGCAATCGTGCCGATTTACCAGAACTAAGGACAAGTTTAATGTTGATTAAGTGACGTCACGAAACTTTATGATGGACAGCGCGCTCACTCATAACCAGGGAGCGCATTTTTCTCGCCTTCGCTTTCTTTGTTGAATATTATCATGGCGCTAACTTGAATATTCGAAAGAAATTTCTTTCATCGCGAAATATGTAGCATACGCTTTGGAACATAAATGTCACATATAGGTACACTTGTTTTCTTCATGATTTTCAAAGTCCACTGCTGTCCATTTTTGAACTCGTCAAATGCACATTGATTTCTCCATGCCTGTCCTTCTAGTGTAAGTTTCGTTATTTTACGTTCCAGAACACTGCTGCCTCTTTCATGAACGTATCTACATTATTTTGAATTCATTAGAGGAGAATCATCCGTTAATATGATAACACTGTTCTGCGAGATACCGATGAATCAGGATGCATATTGCCGTCTGAAAACTACGTTTTCGGGGTCAAACCGAGAATAACCCTATTTCATCGTGATCCATACAAACATCAAAGATTTATTTATTCTATATATTCCGACTTTCGTTCTCTTATTCCGAATTAGTACCTCCTATTTTCGATTTCAAAATTCAAATTATAGGCGTTAGATCCGACATTCAACATTCAGCCGTCGTCCACAAAAGATTTTCCGCGTCAATAATCGAAAGACCTTTCGATCTTTTCAACAAAATAAAGAGAATCGAAATTCAAAGGACGACATAGGGGTAAGGTGGGGGATGGAAGGGGTTGTCAGTAACTGTCGTTTAAGGGCATTCTATCAGTGTGACGGTCGTACCACAAGTCACACTGGCTGCATGGGGATACAACGCTGACAATGGGTGAATGTCTTCTTTATAACTAACGTAGCTCTATGCTAAATGTCAACTATAAGATTCAGCTACTTGACGACGTCTGAATTACTCCGTGATTTTGGACCATCCTTTGAATGGACTAATGTCTGGTTTCATTTGTTCATATATATATATATATATATATAAATTTTTTTTACTATTTTTTGCAAATTTCCAGTTAAACAGCCTGTTTACTTCTGAGGTACCCGCGACATGGCAGACTTCTAAGCCAGCAGTCCTTTTAATCGTGTTTTCTATTCAGTCGCTATTTGTCCTGTATTTTCTCGATAAACAAACCATTTATCGACAATCGTTAGCGAGAATCCAGAAAACAACAAGAAAATAGACGATGTGTTTTAAACTCGAACGTCCGTCACGTGTGTTGAATACAAAAAATCAGCTATGTTTTCAATGTTGGCTGTAATGTCATTTAGAACCAGTTTCTTCTCGATTTAAATTGTAAACCACGCGCTGTGTATCGTGCTACACCAGAGAATGTTGTAGTCGACGTTGAGGCGGGGGAGATTTGGTTTAACGTCACACTCAGGGTTAGTCAACTTTGATTGCCTGCTTGGTCTTAACTTCTTAGCCCTATGAGCACCCCATTCCGATTCCCCCTGTATCTCTGAGATCAATGCTAGCGGTGTTTTCTTTTCCAAGGCGTAATGGACTGATTCCCATTAAAAGCTGTGAAATGAAAATGATAATAGTAACGATAATTTTTTCTTATCGCTTATTTTTTATCAAATCTTTGGAACGGGATATTATTTCGGGTTGCAGAAATTTTCTAGATTTTAAACTATCGTGTTCAAAAGAAATACCAAACGATCGCGGTTCATTCGTTTGTTTTGAAGAAACATCTAACCTCTCATTTCGAAGCGAAACATACAAGTTGTCAATATTCAATAAATCCCAATAGTTCGCCAATTTACTTTCGTAGCGTGTAGGATATACGTGTACCTTATGCTACTATTTGTGGCTTCGGTCTACATGTAATTCCAGTTTACTCGGGCCAAGTGCCGTATGAACACTGTGTAATTCGTGGTGTTTGGGACATGAAAATCCACAATCCGAACGTGTCCGAGATAAGTTAACCTCAAGTAAATGACTTGGAAATGTACTTGGATCAAATAAGTTTGGCCAGTGAAATGGATGTGACTGTTGGATCTGTATATGATTGGACTTTGGTACACAGTGTTATGAGGATGAGGTCTTTCTTTGGCAGTGTAAATATATTGCCAAAAGTTGCACTCAGAATGTCGGATCTGACGCCTGTATAAAGGCGTGACTGAGATACATCATACTCCAGATAACGACTTTGCAACGAAAATCATATGGATTAAGAATAGTGATCAGCCATATGGATTTGATATTTATGGACCATCATAATGCCTTGCCGGCATCATTGAAAACTGTTGACCGCTTCTCTCTTGCAGAAAACTAGCCTAGTTGTATGTATATTATTATGTATTCTTTTAATTTGGTGCTAATGCAATTATGTGAATTAGGTCTTTGGATTAAGGATGTGGAATTATTTGATGGACGACAACTGAATATTGAATGACGGACTTGACTCTTGTAGTCATTTATTTATATACGGCAATCTTCAGTCTGTGCCATCATAAAACATGGTAGGAAACTGTGGAAACAGCAAATTATCGCAGTCAAAAATGATAAACGTTTGAAAATGGGCGTGTGTCTTTTTATATTTTTTGGATACATTTCCCTTCATATCTAAAATATGACACCTCCATCCAAAATCTAATCCAGTGTTCTCAATATTACCATGTCCACCGTGATAATATATGGAAATATCATTTTGGTTGAAGGTGTCGTATTTTCCTGATATTTAAAATAATTTTGTTTTTCCCAGTCGACTTTGACGCTGGTGTTATCATAGCGTTTTAAGACCTACATTGATGTCATATTATAATTAACTCAGCCTTACATGAAGGATAGGTTCCTGGCGAGCGCATGACCAACTCAACTCTGTACAATAATAGTACTGGGGACTTTTTGGCGATATGCAAGAGGTGGGAACAATTGACGACGTCTGGCGACTAAAAAGCAACCATATGACTCTACAGATAAGTATTCGTCAACACCTAACATTCAGACCCGAGAATACGGTGGATTCTCGGACGTGGCTTTAGTATCTAAGCCGCGCTTTCATTGCTGTTGTTCATGTGGACACTATCAAGTATCCACACGGCCCCTAGCACTGACTTAAGTGGAATTAGACACGTTAACTCGGCCGGCCTTTATTGCTTGAATACGTCATTCGAATAGCACATATCGAGGAAAGGTATCAAGAGGGGTTTTTTCACGGGTAAACCGGACACATTCTTTTAGTGCATTCTGTCGAATGACATTGGCTACTTCTCGTAAGATTGATTACTGACATTGTTGGTTGGCAGTTATGGGAATATCCTGCCAATATCTTTATAGAAGTGATCTTTTCTTAAGTTTGAATGGCTAAGTATATCATTTTAACATGATTAATAATTTTGATTGACTGTATTGTAAAAGATTCGAACTGCATGAATGAAGCTGGTTGATTCCACTCTTACATTTTGCTGGAATATTTCGACTACCAAGTTTAACCGTGCATAAAAATAACGAAGGATAAAGCGAAAAGTGGCAAGGATAAAAGAGATAGCCCTCCAGATATGTTCATAGAAGCATACGCTGACGTCAATCATAAACGACGGGAACGGGTTATTACATGAATTCTGGTGAACTTTGTTGATTTTGGAAGATATTGGTTTAATCTTGGCCGTTACATGGCCCCATCTATATCAATAGTTGAGGTTCGTTCGAATTAATTTAACGGACAATCCTGGTTTGCTTGACCTATTCATGCGTGTTAAAAGAACTTCAAGGGAATGGAAGATGAAGAAAGGCGAAGGCATATTTCTACAGCATTGCCAAAAGCTAACAGCGATAGGGTAACCCCCCAGATGTTATTTTACGCTACATGTACTTCCAACTTGATCTGCATGTATATATCATTTGGTTTAATGCTATATATAGCATTGAAATGAACCCTCTACGCGGGAGAAAAAGTAATGATGTTACACATTTTCGTATTAAAATGGCATTGATTGGTCAACTGATTGGTCAAACTGACATAGAATTAAACAGCTTCACGTATGGAAATTTAATCAAAAATCATCAATTTCTGTTGGTCCCCTTACCAACGCAAGAATTTTCTGAGAGATGTTCACTTGGATATCAGTGAAATAGATTTGGTCATTTACCGGTTATTTACTTCATTTGAGTATTTCATATGTATTGCTTCAGAAATGGATTGTCAGGGCCATCAGCCGAATCCAAGTAAGGAACTGTAATGTATATTAATTAACCCGCAATATTTCAATAATAATTTTATATATATTTTACGCTAAACGCGGTGCTATATGTAGGCAGATATCATATTGGTATAGAATTTTAAATCTAATCAAATCATGGAATATTTATGATCTATTTTACGGTAATATATATTTAGCACCCGGCGAGATAGGATCCCGTTGTAATAAAATTGTTAAACAGACAACATTCCTGGTCCAGGCTTCTAGTTAATGGATTTCGTGGAACTATCTTCTTCGTACACCACATATGCATTGCTAATGGCACTATGCGTAGTGTTGAATTGGTGGAAAGAGATGGGACCACCGGTTCTGCGACCATACTGTAACAGCGTTGTGTACACATTGGAGAACGTTCGAACGGTTGTACTGGTAATGTAGTTTGTGTTATAAAGGAGAGACGGTATACATTGTCAAATATCTGATCAGGCTTGGTACGAGCTTTGTTGTTAATTAAACCGTTCCTATTATTTAACGTTAACCGAAATTACCTTTTATCAAGAGTTTATTTGCATGGAAGAATTATCTTCCTCATAACACCCTTGATGTCGACACTGACCATGGTTGATATGGGGCACGGCAACACTAATGGGATAGGGCATGGTACAGCAAAACGGCTGATATACTATATGGTACAGAAATACGTCTGATATAATATATGGTACAGAAATACGTCTGAGATACGGCATGGTACAGCACTACGGCTGAGTTACGGCATGATATAGCAATACGACCGCGATAGGACATGCTATTGCAATACGACAGGGATAGGGCATGGTACAGCAATACGGCTGAGATAAGGCATGGTACAGCAATACGGTTTAGATAGGGAGTAGTAGAGCAATACGGCTGAGATAGGGTACGGTACCGCACTGCGGATGAGATAGAGCATGGCACAGCAATACGGCTGAGATAGGGCACCGACAGCAATACGGCTGAGATAGGGCACCGTACAGAAATACGGCTGAGATAGGCCATGATACAGCAATATGGCTGACATATGACATGGTACAGCAATACCATGGTACATTCAATACTTCAGCGTCAGACTTAAGCATTCGTAACCTCGCTGTGCTTCGGCTTCGTTTCCCTGGAAACGGTCGTATTACTCGGACACCATGGGCAATACAGGACTAGCTCGATCGTCTCTACATATGTGGCCGCCATTGGCAAGTCCGAACGCTCGATAGAGAAATCTATATGAAGACCTTTTCCCGCAGTCATTTATTTTCTAAACAACGAGCCAAATGTACACGCATGAGTTGTTTTAATGTCTAATGAAACACCGTATCCAAAGACTGCCAATTCCCCCCCTAACGTGACGTGATTTATGCCTTCCTGTTCGATGACTTACTGTGCAATGGGGAAACTTGATCCTGCTACGAGGGAAATTAGATAGCTTTGATATGGTTTTGGATTTGATCCACGGGGACACTATTGTTATTATATCGATTTTTATTGCAGTGAGTGACTTGTCATATAAGGCCAATCTTATATTACTGAACTGTCGATGCACAACTTGGTGGGAGTATTATTTTACTAAAAGAAATTACATATTCGAAACAAAACCTCGAAGTCTAATACTGATTTAAGATGCATGTGCTAAAATAGATATGTCTGATTCCCGACCAATTAGTGCATGTTGTTAACACTAGGGATTCTTATCTTACCTGTTACTGTTTCAATCTCTATCCATCGCGTTCATCTCGGAAACAGGGACAGATACACAGAAAACGAGGAATACCAGCCACAGAAAAGGGAACAGGAACAACATATAATACCTTTCCAGAAGCAGTGACATCTGTCTCTTAGAGTGGCTGGGATACAAATCATCACAAGGATCACATTTGATTATTGTGATGTTTTAGAATTGTGTCATTAGTCTGTATATTATCTGTGGGGTCATATGACTTCTTGTCAGAACGTCGGCATCGTTTCCCACCACCATTTTAATGTTGCGTTTAATTGATGCCTGTAAACGGTGATTCTGCTGGTGGACGTTTCGTCCACGAGGTTTGCCCGCTGTACAAATCATTGTGATTGTAGTTGTGTGACTTGTAAACATGGTGGGGAATCAAGTGCTTGGTCGGCGTCGGACCTCACAGGTATTTGTTCTGGATAAGAACTTGCATTCTTTAAATACTTCCAAGTTTGGGCCGTTTTGTACTATCTGGCGGTCACATAGTTCATATGACTTGATGGGGCTATTACATAATGGTTCAGAAATATTTGAATGTTATACCGCTCAAGCCGGTGCTAGGGACCGCGTGGTAAGGTCAATGAAATATGTTCACATGATCAGCTACAATAAAAGCGTGGTAGGGATGTAAATCATCACATGGATCACTTTTGGTTCTTGTGATGTTTTAGAATTTGCAGTCAGTGTATTTGTCTATGGGGTCATATGACTGCTTGGCAGTACGCCGGCATCATTTTCCACCAACCTTATAATGGTGTGCTCAGTTTCATTGGACGAACAAGTGTATATGAAAAAAATGGGTGTTGGTGGGTTTAGTAAAAGGTCTTTTTCGCTCATTGGTACAAAAACGTATGCAATGGGTGAAGAATGGCTAAATGATGTCGAACTTGGCGATCAAATAAATCTATTAAAGCAGAATTCTAACGAAACTGTATCCCATTTATAAACCACCATCCTTGAGAACGTTGTCACATTGCTATACCAAAGCATTGTTTCCGGATTCTCGGGTTTAATGGAATAGTTAGGTTAAGAGTGACAGATTACTTTCCTGTCCGGGCTGAAAAGTTAATGATCGGATCGTCAGTGAGGAAACTGGGATCCATTAGTCTTACTCAAATATACCAAGAGACAACCTGACGATGTGATACCCAGCGACATTTCGAAAGGTTAATCCAAGTGACAGTTTTCCAGTGGCTGAGCCACAGTTTACCGGCCCATGGCAAAGCGTCAAGAAGTCGCGGTCCTGTAAATATCAATGTGTTTGACATAATCATGATTTATTTGACGCGGATGTTAATTATTTAACACAAATGTTGATCATTTGACGCAAACATCTGGATACAGTTTGATTAATTTTGAAATCGGCTTTAAACTGGTTTTGAAAAGGGATTTCACATTAGAGTACATCAATTCTTTTAACTCGAAACACTTGAAACAAAAAGGGACACTGCCTCCCTCCTCATGGATGGTATAATTTTTAGGCCAAAAAGCTTGAATTGTTTATTAAATTGAATATCAAGACAACTGTGAGAACTAGTCATAAATGATATAGAATGTTTTCGCTAAAATGCATAGATTTCTATAAGTTAACCAGGCCCATATCACAAGTAGCAGGTCCCTGCAGGTCAGTGTGCTATGATCTTCCCTTGAAAATGTCACCTTGAAGTATTTTGGACCACTTTAATGAGTCGAATAATGATTCCAACACTAAAATAAGATAACACCAGAAAATAATCAAAATGACCTGTTAATGTAATTATGATTTTTAATTAGAATTATTAATCAGATAACAATTTAAAGTTTTCTGTTTTAGCCACGAAACATTGAAGATGCACAGTTTGTTATTTAAAATCTTTTACTAGACTTTCAGGCTTGCGTAGTTGACTTGCCCAATGTTGGATGAAGGTTCCCTGTAATATTATTTCACGACACCACCTCTTTCATGATGGCTTCCACAGACCGCGTAATAAATCAAAAATTGGCCCTGTTGGGGGATTATTGTTTTGATGGAAAATTTAAGCCATACGACGTCGGACATTACAGGTTAGTTTTTCTGGGTATTCTTGCATTTACCAGGTTTACCCCATGTTGAGACGTTTACTCAATCGGACGTCACGATGCCCATCCATTAACATGAGATGAGTTGTTTGAGCTGATCTGTCATCACAGCTCCTGAGCTAGCGTATCTAATGCCGCTTAAGCCGGTGCTAGGGGCCGTATGGATACTTCATAGTCTCCACATGAACAGCTGCAGTAAGAGCGCGGCTGAGATACTAAGGCTATTTTCGAGAATCCATCGTATTCTCGCGTATGAATGTTAGGTGCTGAGGGATGCTTTCCTGTAGAGTCATATGGTTGCTTTTTAGTCGCCAGACGTCAATTTTTCCCACCTCTTGCATATCGCTCCAATTTATTACCTGTATATGGTAGGATTTTGCTGGTGAACTGTTAGTCCCCGAGGCCCGTCCTCTATACATATCTCTCGTCAAATATATGTAGGTTTATTGTTTTGGTGGAAAATTTATACCGTACGACATCGGACATTACAGGTTAGTTTTTCTGGGCATTCTTGCATTTACCAGGTTTACCCCATGTTGAGGCGTTTACTCCATCGGACGTCCACGATACTCATCCATTAACATCAGATCAGTTGTCTGTGCTGATCTGTTATCACAGCTCCCGAGCTGACGTATCTAATTTCGCTTGAGCCGATGCTAGGGGCCGTGTGGATACTTCATATTCTCAACATGAACATCTGTAATAAAAGCGCGGCTGAGATACTAAGGCGACGTCCGAGAATCCACCGTATTCTCGGGTATGAATGTTAGGTGCCGAGGGATGCTTTCCTGTAGAGTCATATGGATGACTTTTTAGTCGCCAGACGTCAATTTTTTTCACCTCTTGCATATCGCTCCAATTTAACCCAAAATCGCATTTGACACCAGCCGCAAAATGAGAAGCCCTTAACCAATTTTTGTATGCGTTTGCATTTACTGCTGGCGAATTACTGAGGACCAACGTTCCACATACAAGGATCGCCTTCACAGAACTAATATGGCGGTCTAAATGACATCAATATAATCATTATAATTGTAATATAATTGTGATTTAATTATGTGGATAAGCTGTGGTAGTTCCGTGGCTGCAGAAATGAACACCGTCAGATGATGACCGTTAAAGGATATCCGCATCTCTAGGCCTTGTATCTTGCACTGCTATATTTACAATTGCTTCATATTTCTCTGTCATGCTGCCTCAAATCCACATTCAGTGTAACAGGAGCAACCTGGACCGTATTTGCCCAAGGGTTGTCGAATCTGAAGGGCTTGTTCATGGAGCATAGATACATCATTCTGTTTTTCTGATACCAAATTTGATTTAGATTACCATTATTCTGTTGTTAGACAACCATATGGATCATCGCACGGTTTAGTGGATACGACACACTGACATAACAGCTGTGAAGTGTGCACTTGCAAGCGCTTCCGAAATTCAATTTACACCATACCAATTACTGAGCACCAATTACAACAGGGCTTGTCTCTTCACGGCACAGGGTCATCAATCGTTGAATCAATTATTTATTCGGTACAAAAGTAAGGGGCAAGTGATTTATTTTTTACTTCTTCGCCGCGATGTCTTCTGTTTCTTTTATACTCTACTGATGGTGATGCGCTGCTAAAACCAAGAATACTTTACATATGACGCCCATGTACAACAACAACATAAATAGGTCTCCTTGCCATGTTTGAAATTTGAAACAATTTTATCACACATAGATGACAACATTCAGTATTCGTTCTATCATATGTTTGTATGTCTCCCAACCTTCGAATATAGCGAAATGACCACAAGTTTTCATTGAAAAAGCAGTTTGCAATGTTCTCGCGTTTGTTTAGAAGGATGGCTATGTTAATAAAAAAATATTTTACAGGCAAAATCCTAGTTAGAAAGAAACATTAATTATTTAGCCCGGGGTCGAATTCTGGCGAGGGTTCTTTCGATTGGTATGCGAGTTAAACTCTATTCAGTTCAATCCCTTTTTATGAGCAGCAATTTCTCGGAACCGTACAGTGAAAACTGCAAACGTATATTGGGAATTCGGTCTAGGCTAGTTGAAGGACTACTTGACTGACTGGGCGCCATCTTGGATTTTACGGAAAAGCTGAAAACTCCTACAAAGTATTAAACCTCAATAAGAAGGCATGAGACAGCATAATCGAGTATTTGTTTTGTAATGGACTACAATTAATTGATAGTTCATACTCTCCATAACATGTTGTACATATTCATTTCAAATATTAGATTGTTGTTCGAAATCGCTTGGATGAAATCTTCCTTGAAATATCTCTCGTATTTACCTAGAGAATTTAATTATTCATAGTCTGCACTTTGAACCTGTTTGAATTTTGTACGCTGAAAAAGTTTCCCATATTTGAACCTGGTGTGACTATAAAGCACTATTTCATTTGCAACAAACGAGTCATAAGGATTAGAATAATTTCCGAATAACGTAGAATAGAATAACGTTCAATGGGACAAATAGCTGAATAATTAATAAAGCCCACAAGCCAAATGTCTGGAGTGTTTTTCATTGACTTTCTATGCTCCCTTTACGAATGCAACACATATTTAAAACCATTCCGCAGCCATTTGTGATTAAAGTATTCCACTTCTCTACGGTACAAAAATTATCCACATTAGAATAAATATCCATATCTGCACATTCTTTACACATACACTTTGTGAATACAACTAATTATAAATTTCAAGCAACAATAAAATTGATTCCAGGCGTGGCTCATCACATCATCAGTGGTGAGTTCGTGGGTGGCCAAGTTTCCGCGCCAGTTTGCGTGCTCTCAGATTGAACGTGTGACGGCTAAAAAACATATCTTGTCTGCTCCAGATATAAATAATGGCTGTTCAAAGCGTAGTTTTTAGCCCTCCGGACTATCTTTTCCAAAACGTATCTTGTTTGCTCCAGCCATAATTAATGTCATTTCAAAACGTAGTTCTTAACCCTCGAGACAATCTTTTTCAGACATCAACTCGATATATCATAAGTAGATACATATATGGAGGGCCAAATGTTCAATAATTGAGAGAAAAAAAACAACACTTATAGTAGAAAAAGCTGCGTCATCAAATCAAATCGAAAATTCTATGAAAACAGCATTCACGCAGAGCAATCGTGATTTTTGGATTGTTGGGTTATTAACTTGCTTTTGTTGGAATTTTGTTTGATCGTCGCTATATAGTTGAAATATTGCTGAACACGACGTTGTCTGAATTCGATGTTCAATTCGATTCTCACATCGATAACCCAAGAAAACGTTTGTACTTGAGCGAATGCAAATTTCCACGCCGACAAACTGAGAATTGAATCTGTTAAATTTCTTTATCAAGGTTATGAACCTTTGTTACCTTTTTCTCAAACTTGGTGATAGATATCACACATTGATTGCTAAATATGATACAAAACACGTATCATATCTCGTGTACTTCCATTCAACCCCGGGTTATCAGCTGTATGGACATCGCGAAATACAAGATCTGCATGCTGTTCATATGAACAGGCACAATCACATCGTTGCTGGGACACATAATACCATAGAAAAAAACTACAAGAAATGCATTATATTTAAAGAATGATATTGACTTGACTTGCCAGCAGCAGTGCCACTTGTTGAACGATTCTCTCTGTTCTGTGTATATATATATACATATTTTTATTTGTATGTCTGCTTGTGTTTTGTTAATATTAGTGTCGTGTTAATAAGAGATTTCCATTATAATAATGGTATTCATTGAATACCTATTTTTTGTGGCACCTCCATGTATAGGATGATTTATTTGTGTCAACCATGAACAAGTGAAATGTGAACAAGCGACTTGCTGTGCCATGATAAATATACAGATAATATTCTCGTAGACAGTTCTATCCTATCCAGGCATATATCGATGAGTGGGGATATGCCCTTCCTGGCCCTCATCCTCTTCTGTCCTCTAAGGTCTGCATCGGAAACCACCATGAAAATCTTTCAATCGCGACTTGTAACTTGCACAAGTTAAGTTAAGTTTTACAGTATCTAAATGTAGTTACATGCAAATTTGCACTTTCTAATTTGTATTTCCGTGTTTTAATTAACCCTTCCTGACATCAAAGCAATACTGGCAATAAGTCGTTCAAACCTTCCGAAAAAAGATTCCCTGTTCCGAATTGGCGTTCGATGCCAGTTGCCATTCATTTCTGTTCATTTATGCCACCCCACTGGTCCCACAGCTTTCCAGACAAAATCCTGACGATAGATCGAGAACATTCCTTCAAATCTATAAGCAAGATCCGACATTCCATATTCAGCCATCGTCTACAAAAGAATTGCTACGTCAATAATGAAAAGACCCTGTTTGAACACGAAAATTTAAAATCCTGCAAGAGCGGTCAACAGTTTTCATACGCCCGGCGTGAGACAAGATTGAAGTGTGCGATAGCGAGTCCTGCCCGTCCGTCTGCTCGTCAATTAACTTTTGATGTATGTCTGATATCTCCAGTACCAGGTCACACATTGGTACCAAACTAGGACTATTTCTTACTTTTGGGGCTAGGAGGAGCCTGAGTCATTTTGAGGTCGAAATCCAGAAGTCAAGGTCACTGTGGTTGGAGTAAATTACTGATAATTTGTGTTTGCTGTAGGTGTATTCCAGAGATAGAGGTTAATTGTGATTGTGAAAAAGAATCCTATTTAGTTTTTCCCATCTGCCAATTTACCCAAAGAGTATTGTCTGCGTGGTCCGCCCGTTTGTTAACACAATATCTCCTGAAGGATTATTGTCAGGCTTTCCAAATTCAGATAGCGTATGAAACTGGCGATGAGTGCGAAGCATCTTGAACTGTGTACAGTAAACAAACAAATCCATGATGTCCATGGAAAACGACCAGGTACGAACATTTTACACTTCGCTCTCATCACCGGGAAAAGGAGCCCGTAATTTATACGGCATGTTTGTCGTGATCTCTTGGTGAAAAGAAACGATAAGGGCAAAGTAAAGCACATCTTAGTAACTCAAAGGATTCATGATTATTTATAACTGTCAGTTATTTCTAAAAATAATCCCATACTAAGGATCGATATGAGTTATGTCGCAGAGATGGGTTCCGTTGGGAAACCAGTGAGATTAACTCACATTATCCTCGTTGTGAAAGAATAATGAGGCTGTTTTCAGCTGGTCATGATCAGCCATTGCTGATATATTTACATTTTATTTTTAGCGTAATCTTTGAAGTGTCTCTCGGATAGGTGAGACGAGGATTCCAAACAATGGCTCTTGGATTTGTAGTCCGACAAAGAAAGCCTTTGACCATGAGCATTTGCCTTTGTCAAATATTATTTATTACTTTTAGTTATTAAAAAATCCTTTTTCAATTGAAGACAGTTTTCACCTCCTAGCCAACTTGAGATCGCTGGACCCCGAAAACTGACATGTTTGAAGGTGAGTGTTTGATAGTGAGTGTAATGGTCAGCGGTTTAAGATTAAGTATGGGTCCAGCCAATCATGTCAAATGGACTGTCAGAGTAATAACACTTATACGTCGTCTATATTTCATGAAATCCGAAGACGGATTTAATTGCTATTGTCCAATGTCGTAGGTATATGTAACATTACAATGCGAAGAACCTGCGACGATTACTACTCATCTTGGCATGAGGAAAGAACCCCTATTCACGCAATATAGAAATTATTTAATGTACCTCTTGTAAATTCCTCATATTTTAAAGGATGAAAGCGGTAGCCTATCTTGCAGTACCGCTAAACAAAGCAATGTCCCACGGTACAGCGTTGAATCTGATAAACATTGCATGCATACCTCGTAGTTGTTGCCCGCTGAATTGAATGATAACTGTTTTCTGGAGTGGTACATTAGTAAACAATGATACTACGTCAAAGGAAACAAATCGGTATCCGTTGTCCATCCAATCTTTTGGAACAGTTCTTAATTTCTCAGCAGCGTCGAATGAGTCTTTTAGTTTCAAAGTCTGTTTTAGTGAGGGGAATCAGCATATTCGCTAGGTATTTTCTTACATAGTAATACGTTGAGCCAATAGTGTCTTCTACTGGTCTGCATGGTGGAAGGTCGTCATACTCTTTGTGAATTTTCGGCAGTCCATATGCTCTAGCAGGATGTCCATTTTGGGATCGAAGTTTCTTGTGTTCGGCTTCTGTGATTTCACCACGATTAAGCATTGTGTTCAAGTAACGTTGTAGCGTAGCAGCTTGAGTTAATAATGGATCACTTTTTAATTTCCGGAACTTCGATTTGTCACAAAAGATATCAAACATACAGTTCAGATAATCGTTTCGGTACATTAAGACAATTCTTCTGCCTTTGTCAGGTTTATATCTTAATGTACGCTCGAATACGGAACATTCGAACTATGAGAGTCATGATCAACTTATCACGGGAAAATATTACGTGTGCGGGTACCTTCATAGTGCCGCCTTTGTGTAACCACATACCATTCTTTTCAGAGTTACTTAGCCAAAAGCTCGATTACGGAAATACCCCCTCAACATTGGAACTGACGCCGGGCGCCATGGACCATTTATCACGGTAATGTGCATCATATGCGAGTAGCTATATAATGTCACCATTGTTTAATCACATATCCTCCCTGTCAGAGCTACAAAACCAACAGGTTGAATGAGAAGCTACCTCTATAACATTTAACTATGATATCCATGGTCGACTTACCATAGGAATGTTCTTCACATGTGAATACCTTCCAAATGCAACCATTGTTTAATGACATACCCTCCTCGTCAGAGATAATGAACCATCAGTTCGTTCGCGGAACTACCGCTACAACATTCCAACTATGGGCGTCATGGTCGATTTATCATGGGAATGGACATCATGTTAAGAGGTTAGAGTTCTTGAAGCTCGGAGCTCTTCGAGCGCGGAGCTCTTCGACCTCGGTGCTCAGAAGTAACGTCATCGCACGCAGGCGCACGCATCTGTGGTGCACCGTGAACCTTATAGCCCATATGGCACAGGGCACACTAGGGTGCGGGTGTACCACAGGCGCGTGCGCCTGTGTGCGATGACGTCATTTCTGAGCTTCGAGCTTCAAAAGCTCCGAGCTCCAAGAACTCCGAGCTCTTAACAGTCACAGATCCGAGCTCTGTAGTTTCTCAAAGGGCGGCTTCTGATTGGACAAGAACAGCCGAGAATACACCTAACGGGCAAGAAAGAATATGATAGGTACAACATAAAATGGGTGTGCCATACATGCGGCATGGTGCTACGATAGGGCGTTAATGTCTTACTATAGCGCGTTAAAGCGTTAAGCTAAGGCGTTAATATAGGGCGTTGAGATGGGTGTTAAGGCGTAACGACGGGCGTTGACGGGCGTCACTGCATTTCGATGAATTAGTGTCAATTCCATGGAATATCTATAAAAATCAGAGCTTCTGAGCTATTTCACCAGGGAGTTGAAGCGTTAAGCTGGGCGTTGGTGGACGTTACTGTTCATAAAATCAAGCGTATCCCAAAAACGTGCACAGTCGACGCTCAACAGTCAACCTGGCTTATACTTGCTTTGAGTGCGAACGCATGTTCATCAGACGTTACGATATGATGCGACACCAGAACAATATACATGGGATTGAAGACACCAAGGCACAAGAAGCCGATTCAGATGCTGAGAATATGCCAGCTGATTCTGAGAGTCCGCAGATTGATATCAAAATAGAGACTTCTGAGAGTCTGTCTACTGATATAGAGAGCCTGATCTCAGCTAGTCAGGTTACGTCACAGGAAAACCTGAGTAAGGAAGAACCTACTTTTTGGGATCGTATTGTGACAACAGCTATTAATACTCACGCTGCAGCGATCGAGGACGCTGGACAGGATAACTTACATCCAAATACGCCCCAGCATCAGGAAAACAGTCATGGCGATCTATGAACAGCATACCTTGCTGCCCCTTGAAATGAAAGGCGATCATGCACAGGACCATCATAAAGACCAAGCGTCACCTGGCTACCACCCACCGAGGCCCTGCAAAATGCGATCAAAACGCGCAAACAGCTGTTCCGGGACATATTGCCGTTACAGTGTCCTGGCCCGTCCGACGATGATTAGAACAAACGGATCCGAGCGAACATGACCGAAGATTGAACTTTCTGAAATGGCGGTTTCTGATTGGACAAGAGCAGCCGAGAATACATCTAACGGGCAAGAACGAATATGACAGATGCAGCCCCAAATGGGGGCTTCTGATTGGATAAGAGCATACTTGAATTGTGAACATACCCAACGCGGCTCGCAAGCGTGGGTATGATGCGATAGATGGGATAATGAACTATATGAAAACTTGTGAACGTATTGATCTTTTTTTCTTTCAACTGTTTGCATCATGGCGTTAGGACATTCAGGACCTACGTATAGAAGACGTTACGGCGTTACGGCGTCACTGCGTTAAGACGGGCGCTCAGCAACGCCATCATCACCACCACCACAAACCACCACACCACCACCGGCAAAAACCACTACCGCCATCACCACAAACATCCACCACTACCACACACACACACATACACCACCACCACGCACCACCACCACCACACACACCCACCCACCCGCACATACCCACGCACACACAAATAGCCAGACCGAACATGGCGCACCCTAGCCTTACTTCCACTCAACACCCGCGGCCAGTTGGACGCTCCTTCACGAGAGCTTCACTTTCATATCTCCCACAACCAACGCGACCCGAAAACGTTCATTACAATCCGTTTCTACTCCATAACTCAACTTTCATTACACACTAATCCAGTCGGATGATACTTCACGAGTGCTTCAAACTGATACTTCACACGACCCATTCAGACCAATATTGGTCCACCTCAACCCCAAAACTTCCTTTCCAATGCCCTTTTCCTATGATTCCCGGTAGGCGCATGTGCGCCATAGCCTTTCTTCGACTCCATACCCGCCCTGTCGGATGTTCCCCGTCGAGTGCTTCACTATGACACCTCACGCGATCCAGTACGCCCACTATTTGCCCATCACGACCCCAAAACGTCCATTCCGATGCACTTTTCCCACAATTTCCTGTCTGTGTATGCGCACCATAACCCAACGTCCACTCCACACCCATCCAGTTGAACGCTTCCCCACGAGAGCTTAACTTTGATATCTCCCACAGCCCAATCGGGCCAATATTGGCCCACCCAGGCCCCCAAACGTCCATCCCAGTGCCCTTTTCTCACAATTCCCGGTCTGTCTATGCGCGCCATAGCCTTGCTTTCACGACCAACGCATCAGTTTGGATGCTCCTCTACGAGAGCTTCAAACTGATACCTCACACAACCCATTCGGACCAATAGTAGTCCATCTCGACCCCAAAATGTCCACGATAACTTTTTCAGCGAAAGTCAACTCATGGCCGCAGGATCCCTTCCATCGTGTTCTACATTGCGAGACAAGGCCACAGCCCATACCGCAAATGTCCATGAGTGGGTTCCCCATTAGGTCTAACATTGTAGTCACTGCAGCCCACGGCCCTCTTCTAGGGGTAGATAACACTTGCTGGGATCTCACGTGACCGGAAATGACCTTTGATATTTGGCCTTTGACATGAAAGTGACGTCACCGAATGTCACGTCATCCGTGACGTCACCTCCGCGTGACTCCGCATCACTACCACTACTCTGCGATTCGTTCTGCCTTCCTGTCACAATATTTTCCAAAAGAGTTTTCTGAGTGACGGTGAACGTTGATTGCCATTCATACAGAATCTAACCGAAGAAAATAGTCAAATAATTTATACGTATCATGATTATCAGAGATGAGTACAGAGAACTATCATGAGGGCTTCATTAGGAACATGCATTTACGGTCTTAGTAACGGGATACATGGCCACGCGTACATGTGATACGTGAGCAATATCACTCAGTAGCTGTGATCCACACAGTACAACATTTCAGTCTGTACATAAGATGGCGCTCAATTCTTAGCGCGCTGTCCGGAAGGTGAACAATTATACGCAGGTACCGTACACAGCCAGCATTCCTGATGATCACATGATGACAAGTATATGTCGAAACATTGATCTAAAAAATGCTAATCGTTAATATTTTCCGAGTCACACCGCTCCTGCGTTACACGGCCATAACTTGTGATATCCCTCATCAAATAAGGCGATGACAGCATAAGCAAAAGACAGAGCCATTACTATATTCTTCTCTTTTCCTGCATGTGTAATTCGAGTTATTTCTGATTGAAACAAAAACACGAGCTGATATGGTAATGTAGACAGGGACCATCATGAGTTACATAACATTGCAACATAGTTAGGTGAAAACAAAGGTAACTCTGTTCTAGTGAAGAAATTACTGATGCAGAAAGGAGTCTTCCATGGTGATCAGTAATTCTCTGGAGGTACTGTTAATTTGCCCGGACAAAAGACGGTCAGTTAATTTAGGAATCATAACGCCAATTCTTGTCAGACAAGCGTCGGGGATATGTACGCCCACTTCAGTCAAATGAGCAAAGACAGAGGACACAACAACACGGGACGAGAATAGGAAGTCCCATAACACAGGACGAAAAGTTAAAATTCGGAGGCGATCACAAGCGAACATCACCTCGATAGCACCGTACTGATTATAGTGGTTGTGCGTCAGGAATTTTTATGCAACGATTCAGTGACAGCGTAAGTAGTATAGAAACAGCAAATTGGGTCCCATTGACCTACTTATTTGTTCCCCCGGGTAAAATTTAAGGGGTACTTGGTCACGTGACGTCATCGATGACGTCACAGAGCTCTCGTCCAATCAACAGCCGTCCAAGTTCATTTCCGGGTCAAAGGTCAAAAATAGTTCCATGTATTCCTCCGCGGTGATGCGGTCCTGGCGGTGATGCGGTCGCGGGAAAAAGCTTCCGCGGAGAAAAAGTAGTCCTTAGATAAAATGGTCCAATGGGGTCGAGTGAGGTATCAAAGTGAAGCATTCGTGAAGGGGCATCTGATGGGCTGGGTGTGGGGTTGAAATATCGGCATTCTGCGCATGCGCGGTGGCCCAAGGGTATGAAAATAGCCGTTTTGGGATCTAGGGGAGTCCCTAATGGGCCGATGGAGTTGTATGAGGTATCAAAGTGAAGCATTCGTGAAGGGGCATCTGATGGGCTGGGTGTGGGGTTGAAATATCGTCATTCTGCGCATGCGCGTTGGCCAAAGGGTATGAAAATAGACGTTTTGGAGCTAGGGGAGTCCCTAATGGTCCAATGGGGTCGCGTGAGGTATCAAAGTGAAGCCTATGTGAAGGGGCATCCAGTCATGGGTGGGTGCATGTAAAAAATTTCCTGAAAAAAAAAAAAAAACGGAACACGGACTTTATCGAAAAATCCGGGAAAATGTCTATATGTGGTATGGGGGGTATATAGGTCGCCGGGCTTAACGGGGCTTGCCTATCAATAGAGTTATCTCCCCCTAGTTCCAGGGTGGGTGTATGTAAAATTTTTCCTGAAAAAATACGGAACACGGACTTTATCCTAAATTACGGGAAAATGCCTATATGGGGTATGGGGGTATAGGACCATCCTGGGAAACCTACTTCTCGACATTTGCGGTATAGGTTGTGGGGTCTCGTTTTCTTAGTCTCGTCAAGACAAACATGATAGGAAGTGTCGCGGAGCGAATCGTTGAAATTTTTGGAAAAAGTTCAGGGAGACCCATATAGTCCCATACTAGGGGTATAGCACCAATGTTTGCCCCACTGGGAAACCTACTTCTAGACATTTGCGGTATGGTTGTTTGGATTTGTTTTCTTAGTCTCGTCAAGACAAACATGATAGGAAGTGTCCCGGCACGAAACGGTGAATTTTTTGAAAAAAGTCACCGAGGCCTGGGTAGGCCCATAGGCCTATACTGCATGGCTATGGGTGTATGGGTCCATACGGGGTGGACGTTTTGGAGTCTAGGTGGGCCACTGATGGTCCGATGGGGTCCAGTGAGGTCTTATTTTGAAGCTCTCCTGCAGGATCACTTGACTACACTAATGGTTCGTACGTTGTCAATATTCTGCGCATGCGCAGCCTGGCCGAGGTATAGAAAACAGACATTTTTGGGTGTGTTTGGGTTACAGATGGGCTATTCACGGTTCGAATGGGTCGTGTGAGGTATCAAAGTGAAGCATTCGTGAAGGGGCATCTGATGGGCTGGGTGTGGGGTTGAAATATCGGCATTCTGCGCATGCGCGGTGGCCAAAGGGTATGGAAATAGACGTTTTGTCGAGCCTCATTGACCTTTGACCTCGGCCAAACCACTTTTAATCGGAAGGGGTGCAAGGTTGGTCAAAGGTCAACCGGTGCACTACCCAATGTAGGTTCTACTGAAATGGACTTGACCTTTGACTTCAGAAATTTGCATATGACGTCACTTCCGGTTGGGGTGAATGAGGCGTGACCTTTGGACATGTCTAGACTTGTCTGTGTTTGTCATGTACTGGGGTTTTTCCCCACAATGGCGGCTAATCCTTCATGTTGGAACATGGCGGCTAATGGTGGCTAATCCGCCATGTTGGAACATGGCGGCTAATGGCGGCTAATCCACCATGTTGGCATCCGGGGTGTTCCCCGGCCCGGCCCGCTCCGGCCGCAGCGCGCGCGCGCGGGTTCTCCGGAGGTGCGCGTCATCACCAGGGTGTGACCTTTGGACATGTCCAGACTTGTTTTCTAGACAAAATGGCGGACTAGACCCGGAGAATATCGAAGAGGTCCCCCCACAGTGAGTGAGTGAGTGAGTGAGTCAGCGAGTGAGTGAGTGAGTGAGGCGTGCAAAACGCCTGTGAGGCGTCCCCAACGCCCGTCTTAACGCATGGACGCACTAACGACGTTGAGTGAGTGAGTGAGTGAGTGAGTGGTCATATAAGGTCGTTTGTACACCATTAGCCTCAGTCTGTATCCATCCTTTGACCGAGTACCATGTCGAGTACATGTCCGTTCTGTCAAAAGACACTCTCTCGTCGCGACAATATGCTCAGACATATGCGTCTAACGCATAGACAAGAGACACCACCAAGTCCCGCTATAGGTCCACCAAGTGGCGTAGGACATCCCTATACGATGACAGTGAGCGGCCCTACAGGGTGTGGAAAGACGTCCTGGGTGATGAAGTTTCTAGAGGAAGGTGTGGCAACCCCAGCTCCGACACGTGTTGTTTGGTGTTATAGCCAGTGGCAGCCCGCCTACGAAACTACGCGATTTCAGAATGTGAGTTTTGTCCCAGGAATTCCTCACGACATAGACGAACCCTATTACTTCGATTCCGAGCAGACCAACGTGGTAGTACGCGATGATCTGATGAGTGCGGCCAAGGACAATTCGAAAACCGCCGACCTATTCACCAAAGGGTCCCATCATCGCAATCTGTCCGTCATCTATTTGACTCAGAATCTCCTTCCTCAAGGGAAGGCGTCCAGAGATATTGCCTTGAACTGCCAATACTTTGTGTTGTTCTCCAATCCCATTGACAGAGCACAAATCCGTGTGTTTGATAGTCGAATTTATCCTCAGAACATCGACCATTTCATGCAGGCGTTTCAAGGAGCGACAAGTCGTCCGTACGGCTACCTGTTCGTAGATTTAAAGCCCATACCCCGGAAGATCGTCGGCTGACGACCCACCTGTTACCCGGCGAGGCATCACCACAGCCCCTACACTATCCACCGAGTCCACATCTGGTAGGGCAGCAGCAGCAACCCACCCCCATACAGCGTGTCCCCTTCATACCATCAGTCCCGGAATATCACCCAACCGTGAAGGACCAACCCGAGGTTGAAGAACATAATGTGAACTCGAGGCTATGGAAGGATTTGTTCAAAGAAAGTATGGACGCCGAGCTGGGCGAGATGTTGGAGGCCACAGGAAACAAGTTTCAACGCAAAGGGTATTCGAAAGAGGAAGCCGCAATTTTAGCCCATAACAGATTGGCACCCAGACTACGACGGGCTTTACGTCAGCGGTATGTCGATCTCGTGACCCATATGAAATTGTTGGATAAGGACCCAGTCCATATGGAAATTGAAAGAACAGCGTCGATGTTGAAAACCTCGGGCATGAACTGGAAAGCGGCGTATGTCAGAGCAATAGCACTACAGAAACATTTGTTCGAACGCATCATTAAGACCAAAAGCGTCTCACTATAAATAGACCACACGGCACCAGTCCCCTCATTTCACCATGAGCACTGCAGAGTCCAACTTGTTTGAACTCGACAACGAGGATATTCTAGCCGAAGCCTTACGTCAAGCCAATGTCGATGCTATTATTGATACAGCGCAAGGTGGAGTCACCGTTCAGCACCAACGTATGCCTTCGCATCTTACCACGCTCATAGATGACATCCAATGGGTGACACGCGTATGTCTTCTGCTGCATAAGAAACAGATAATATCCAACGAGGATACCAACACAACTACCCGTGCCCAGCATCTGCTGACCCTGCAGGAGGCATTTCAAACCTTTATGGAGACCCAGCTGGAGACGGGAAATTATCTTCTTCAACCTCCAACATCAACGTTCAGTGATGATGGACATTGCATAACGCGTTGAGACATGTATGGAGACGGGCGTTGAGACGGACGTTATGGCGTTGAGATGGGCGTTATAGCGTAACAACGGGCGTTGATGGGCGTTACTGTCTATAAAAGCAAGCGTATTTCCAAAAACACGCACAGTCGACGTTCAACCGTGAACATATACTTGCTCTGAGTGCGAACGCACGTTCACCAGGCATTACGATATGATGCGACACCAGAAAAATATACATGGGATTGAAGACTCCGAGGAGTCCGTTGAGGCGGATGCTGATACAGAGACTGCTGAGAGTGTATCGACTGATACCGAAACAGAGATTGCTGAGAATCCATCTAGTGATACAGAGAGCTTGACCTCAGATAGTCAGCCTACATCCGTGGAAAGTGAGGCAGAACCTACCTTCTGGGATCGTATTGTGACAGCAGCTATCAATACTTACGCTGCAGCGATCGAGGACGCCGGAGAGGATAATTTACAACAGGCATACACCCAAATGCGCCCTCGCATCGGGAAAACAGCCATGGCGATCTATGAACAGTATACCTTACTACCGCTTGAAATGAAAGGCGATCCCACGCACAGGTCCATCATGAAGACCAAGCGTCACTTGAAAGAAGAGGCTATGGGGCTACCACCCACCGAGGCCCTGGAAAATGCGATCAGAATGCGCAAACAACTGTTTCAGGACATGCTGCCCGAAGAATATCCAGGCCTGCCCGACGACGCTTAGGTCACACCGAGCAAAGATGGAACATTTTGAAATGGCGACTTCTGATTGGACAGGAATACGTCTAACGGACAGGAACGAATATGACAAATGCAAATGGTGGCCTCTGATTCGACAAGAGTCTTTTTGAGTTGTAAACATACCCAACGCGGCTCCCCCAGCGTTGGTATGATGTAACATTGGGGAAAATAAACTATATGAAAATAACTTCTTGTTGTTGTTGTTCTCTCAAGTGTCATCCTTGTTGTTTCAATGTACAAGCCCCTTGTTCTGGGCTTCAGTTTTCACGTGGTTGTTCTCACGTTGTTGTTGTTCACTGAATAAAAAAAATGAGATCTCACCAAAAAACCCTGTCTTGTATGTTTTATTCATAATGCATAAATGCCCAATGTGGAGATTCAGTCAAACTGAAATCAGTGGTGTAGGATGGGGCCAAAATGTAACCCATCAATGTTAGAATGCAAGAGCACTATAGTAAAATAGAGAGCCAATGAAATCAGCCCACAGACCAAGTACGTGTTTTGGTCTAGGATTGGAGCGGGCATTTCATTGAGGTGAGTGAAGACTCGTCCAACACGTATAGATTAAGTTTATTATCCTTTTGACCTGGATGTGACCTTTGACCTTTTGACCCGACATGCATCCGCGCACTGCCGGTGATGACGCGCGCGCGCGCGCTGCGGCCGGAGAACCTGCGCGCGCGCGCGCTGCGGCCGGGGCGGGCCGAGCCGGGCCGGGGAACACCCCGGATGCCAACATGGCGGATTAGCCGCCATTAGCGGAACATGGCGGATTAGCCACCATTAGCCGCCATGTTCCAACATGGCGGATTAGCCGCCATTGTGGGGAAAACCCCCAGTACCTGACAAACACAGACAAGTCTAGACATGTCCAAAGGTCACGCCTCATTCACCCCAACCGGAAGTCACGTCATATGCAAATTTCTGAGGTCAAAGGTCAAGTCCACTTCAGTAGAACCTACATTGGGTAGTGCACCGGTTGACCTTTGACCAACCTTGCACCCCTTCCGATTAAAAGTGGTTTGGCCGAGGTCAAAGGTCAATGAGGCTCGACAAAACGTCTATTTCCATACCCTTTGGCCACCGCGCATGCGCAGAATGCCGATATTTCAACACCACACCCAGCCCATCAGATGCCCCTTCACGAATGCTTCACTTTGATACCTCACACGACCCATTCGAACCGTGAATAGCCCATCTCTAACCCAAACACACCCAAAAATGTCTGCTTTCTATACTACGGCCAGGCTGCGCATGCGCAGAATATTGACAACGTACGAACCATTAGTGTAGTCAAGTGCTCCTGCAGGAGAGCTTCAAAATAAGACCTCACTGGACCCCATCGGACCATTAGTGGCCCACCTAGGCTCCAAAACGTCCACCCCGTATGGACCCATACACCCATAGCCATGCAGTATAGGCCTATGGGCCTACCCAGGCCTCGGTGACTTTTTTCAAAAATTTCACCGATTCGCTCCGGGACACTTCCTATCATGTTTGTCTTGACGAGACTAAGAAAACAAATCCAAACAACCATACCGCAAATGTCTAGAAGTAGGTTTCCCAGTGGGGCAAACATTGGTGCTATACCCCTAGTATGGGACTATATGGGTCTCCCTGAACTTTTTCCAAAAATTTCAACGATTCGCTCCGCGACACTTCCTATCATGTTTGTCTTGACGAGACTAAGAAAACGAGACCCCACAACCTATACCGCAAATGTCGCGAAGTAGGTTTCCCAGGATGGTCCTATACCCCCCATACCCCATATAGGCATTTTCCCGTAATTTAGGATAAAGTCCGTGTTCCGTATTTTTTCAGGAAAAATTTTACATACACCCACCCTGGAACTAGGGGGAGATAACTCTATTGATAGGCAAGCTCCGTTAAGCCCGGCGACCTATATACCCCCCATACCCCATATAGGCATTTTCCCGGATTTTTCGAATTTTTTTTTCAGGAAAATTTTTACATGCACCCACCCATGACTGGATGCCCCTTCACATAGGCTTCACTTTGATACCTCACGCGACCCCATTGGACCATTAGGGACTCCCCTAGCTCCAAAACGTCTATTTTCATACCCTTTGGCCACCGCGCATGCGCAGAATGACGATATTTCAACCCCACACCCAGCCCATCAGATGCCCCTTCACGAATGCTTCACTTTGATACCTCATACAACTCCATCGGCCCATTAGGGACTCCCCTAGATCCCAAAACGGCTATTTTCATACCCTTGGGCCACCGCGCATGCGCAGAATGCCGATATTTCAACCCCACACCCAGCCCATCAGATGCCCCTTCACGAATGCTTCACTTTGATACTTCACTCGACCCCATTGGACCATTTTATCTAGGGACTACTTTTTCTCCGCGGAAGCTTTTTCCCGCGACCGCATCACCGCGGAGGAATACATGGAACTATTTTTGACCTTTGACCCGGAAATGAACTTGGACGGCTGTTGATTGGACGAGAGCTCTGTGACGTCATCGATGACGTCACGTGACCAAGTACCCCTTAATTTTTACCCGGGGGAACAAATAAGTAGGTCAATGGGACTCAATTTGCTGTTTCTATACTACTAGCGTATTCTATTCCAGTGATGTACGGTAGCTCCGGTATGGGGTCATTGAGGGTGTGTTGAATTAGTTGGACCTGCAGTTAGTGCAGAAAGGATAATAAACGATATTATTCTAAAAATAATAGAGATTTTTTTTTCTTCCAGTTGGAGAAAAAACTGACGTCTCAGGTCAATCGGTCAAAGGTTTCGTCGTTTTTAAAAGGTATTCACATTGTCGTGCTTTACTGTCGTTATTTTAAAAACGACATGCAATTTTAAATAATCATTTTACACCATCTTAGCAATACAACGTAGCAGGCATTGAGATCAGTTGGTATAGACTTCAGATACAGAATATCTAGGAATAGCATTCAATTGGCTGACACAGGTAAGGCTCAGGAGAGACAGCGAGAGAGATGGAGAAACTGGTACAAACACGAGCGAAACCGAATCATTACCTAAAACACAAACTGCCAATGAATAGCAGTGTACGAACTACGAACAGACAAGCTGACATGTTTAGAATTAAGTTAGAATGAACTGATTTACGACAGCTATTTCAAAGTTTTAAACATCTTGGGATTTTGAAAAAGAAATGGTATATATGGAATATGAAAATTCAAATCAGTTGTGAGTTATGTATGAGAAGTGTCTTCACGACGTTCTGGAAAAATGCATATATCAATCTAACAGAAACGCATAATTTTTGCTCAAGACAAGCTTTCAAGGGAATTCAGAGAAACTAAGTCGGATCATTTACATGTGCCAACAACATGAACAGTATTCCAGTGAGGCCAGTTTAGCTTCGGGCTGGCAGATTTATGTCTACTGACAGGAATACTAATATACACCGTTTCACAAAAAACTAAACAATTACACAAAACCCGTCACTTCTCATTCTGGATGTTGACTATCGCTTTGGTTAGGCAATTCTAGCGAGGGTTGTCGTAATTCGGTTGGACATTTTATGTGTTTTATTATACTGAACAAAAATGCTTATACTTATTCGGACATTGATCATGCATGCTTATAGAATAGATTAAGATTGATGCTTCATGTGACTCATTTCATCATCAAGTTACTTGATAACGTTACATTAGTGATTTTTACAGGTGTCGGACCACCTGAAAATTAGCGTTAGGGGACATAATTTAGATAACGTCGAATATTCGTACACATTCGTCAATTTGTCCGTATATTCCGGAAAATATGTGGTTTACATACGGTATCTGTTTTTTTTTGTTTTTTTCATCATCGGATACAACGTTTGTAATGGAAATCAAGATAATTGAGACAAGGAAATGACTTTTTCCGAAACCGTGCTGTGAAAGATGGCAAACTCTGAATGGTTTCTGCGGGACCATTCATCAACTGACTATCTCCAACTGCCTGAATGATAGCCTCAATCCATTTGCGTACACTTCGCCATCCATAAGATGGCTTGCGAATCGTGTGTCTCCATTATCGCGGAGCGATATCCGGTACTTTACCGTATTCTGTTCGGCCTTCATCCGGCGGAGAACAGACTCGAGAAATCTGATAAATTACAGGTTTTCATACTACTTCGGAAACAGATATTGCCTGGGCTTACAAAATATATAGGTATGAATAACTTTCGTATCATCCAAGAGGTGTAGTAGATCTGTAATTTTGAACACGTAGGATATCACATGACTCGAAAATGGCGGGTTACGTTGGAGCTACGTCGGCAGACTTTAGGTGATTGGCTGACGAAGTCAAGTGATAATGATTTCTGGAAATTCCCTTTTGCAGTTGCCGAAAGTAGGCTGAAAATGGATACACACGATCCCAGGGTCAGTCTGACCGCGTATGGATGACTCAGATGGTTACAGGTTGAGCCTCAAGCATATGCCACAATAAACCTATCACGTGGTCTACATATCCTGACAGCGGTCGAATATTCCTGAATGTAACTGTCTAGGTCGCAAAACACCATTGAATTTTTGGCGTCCATTGACTTGACTTCCATTGATTGGTCATTATACCTGACTGGGCGAAAAGTGGTTTGTGATATATTTTTAGATGTTTCAGTAATATTTTACTCTTGAAAATATCAATATCAAATTTTAATAAGAACAAAATCTGTGCCAGTTTGATTGAACCCTCTGCCTCTCAAATTCGCGATTTTGTCTTGCAGAATGACCTTATTTGTGTCTATCGTATCTGGAAAAAATGATGGTGAGTATGTGTGTATTTTTATATATTTGAGCGGAAAATCAGGCTACCTGGTTTGTTGGATCATTTGCGGCGACAAATATTGGGTGTTCTTGCTATGACTGTTAACACGCGAATACAAAAACAATAGGCGAGCAGTATTTCACAGAAACGCACAAGTGCTTAAATATAACCCCGTTGTCATCGGACGAAGTGAGAGGTGTTTATTTCTTGCTATTTGAATAAATTTTGTCCATGGAACGTAAGGTTATTATCAAGGCTTGGGAACAGTCGGATAGACGCATGGGTACCAATACTCGTGAATGGGCTTTGACATAGGCTCTAAGCAAGATCTCTGGCGTTACGCTTAACCCGGGGCTGGGAGGCTATTTGTTTTACAGGCCCATGGTGTTCAACAGAACAGACACAATCAAAGTGTGACCGAGAGATATACTCTGAAAACGACTTTTGAATACAAAAATAATAATCATTGATTAGGATTTTATTCATATACCATCATCATCCCTTGCAATCTAATTTACAATTAAATCATATCTGCTCCCCCATTTGGATATGTCGCTTGCAGGATCTAGCCGGCTTGCAGTGACGCGAGTGTCAACCAATCCCGAAAGCGGATATAGCCCTTATAGTGTTTTGAAGGGAACAATGGTAAGTGCTTTCTGGTTGGCTCAGCCGGAAAATCTTCCGATGTTGCCGCCCTCCCGCAATGTTGGCTCCATAGTACGGGGGTAAAATTATGGACTGGTCTTTGGCGTAAACCTTGGGTTAAAGCAGAGACCATGACCCTCATCCCCCTCCCCGACTGCAAGTAAACTAGTTAAAATGCGGCCGTGATGTCATAAGACTATTAAATATTCATGAGCTGGGCGCTCTGACACCAAATTTAATTGAAATCAGTAAGATCCTGCATAGCGACATATACGATTGAAGAGCATTGATAGGATATTAATTTATTAAGATTGCATGCCTTGCTGACATCATTGGAAAGTGTAGACCGTTTCTCCGTTGTAAGAAACCGTCTCGTGTTTTTATTATTTTTATTTCATACCCATTTGAAATTGGTGCTAAACTGTCATTCGAAGTAGTATTGCGATTATTTACGCGGAAATTCTTTTAAGGATGACGGCTGAATATTGAATGTCGGATCTGACGCTTGCTATATGTCAATCCACCATTCTCTCTCAAGCCGCTATACGCACTACACTGGTTTGATGCTGTTATATTACCTAAACTCCGACATGAACATAACATATGTGTATGATACTTTGCGGTTGAAATTGCTAATTTGAAAACTGTGTTAAACCTCAATTCTTAGTTATTCTCTGGGTATAAGAAAAATACAATGTCATACATTGTATATACAAAGTCATACATTGTATAAGTAGCACCAATTTTCAATGTATTTAAACCACTTGGCATCTGGGCGTTTCTTTCGACCTCCCTGACATACTATTTCTGTAACAGGATGTTGTGGTTTGAGGGAATGATGATTTGGCATGTTTACATCATCTAGTGTTACATGATCAGGGATGAGTTCAGAGAAGAATTATGAGCACATGATGAAGAACATGAACATGCATACAGATTATGCATGGTCACGCAGTAGTCCGACACGCAGCCCCTAAAAGATATTTTATAATACTTGTCTTTTTATACCTGCGGTAACTTATGCCCAAATAAACATCCCTTTGAAAATATATATACAAGTAGGCATACATTCATTGTTGAGCCGCCGTTACCCACACATAATTGCAATAAATATATATCCTCAAACATCATGCCTCTGTGGTGTCTGTCAGGGGCCCCCATTTCTTGATAAACTGTTTCATGTTCTTATTTTGTGTAGCAATAAATTTTTCAGTTTTTCTTGTTTTTAAAATAAATGCTTTTTTAGTTACTTCCCAACACGGCCGCCTTGATACCCTTCTACAATTGTATATACTGTTTTTTTTATCAATAGGATTAGATGACTTAAAAGAGGTGTAGGGTGTTCTGCACAACCAAATAGAACATTCGATATCTTGAGCTTATCACGTATAAGATTTTGCCTTTTTGCCCAAGTAGTAAAATCTTCCCAGACAGGCTTAACATGAATTCCAAAGCATATGAATGATTGTCTCCCTTTCATTTTCACAGAAAGTACAGTCTGCCGAATGCACTTTCCCCCATTTCTCCAATGCTACGTTTGTGACTAAAATCCTATGAATAATTTGATATTGAAAATATCGCATATGCGTTGCCGTGGAAGTAGACCACACCATTTGGTATATTTTTCGCCAGTCACATCTTACTATTTCTCCTTCTGTTTCTAAGTCATTTTGCCACCTCACCTGGGTATGTACGGGGGTCACTTTAACTTCATCTAGTAGCAGATTATAAATAAATTTTGAACATTTTTGATAAATTAATTTGTTTTTAGTCTGGGAGTTAGAAATTATTCTCAGTTTTCTCAGCTGTTTATTTAATGACTTAGTTTCCAGATGTAACTTTATATTGGCGATGACGGCAAAATATAAAAGAAAATTGCATGTTTGCAAATTATATTTTGCTTTAAATGTATTAAAAGAGAGGAATTTGTTATCTTCATCAATTATGTCGTTGATATATTTTACTCTCTCGGATTGCCATTTAGTAATTTCTTCCCAGTTTGTCCGGCGAGCAAAATCAAACAGTAAAAAATTTGAAACATGCCTATTTTTAAATTCTTCTTAAATGCAGACGCGCCATGCAATAAATAACTCTTTCCAAAACGGATCGCTAATTCCATTAATAAATTCTAGAAGACCAGTGGGGCTTAGATCCCAGGCATCTGTGCCGATGGGTTTTAAAATAACATTAAGTAACTCTTTATAGAAGCCTGTGAACTCAAAAGAACGTTTTATCCACTTTATTTTTAAATAAAGATGTGTGGAAGCTCCAAACCGCCATCGCCTTTTTTTACAAATAATTGTTTTTCTTTTTATTTTATCGGGGCCCCCACCCCAGATGAAGTGGCAGAAAACCTTTTCTATTTCTACAAAGAAATCATTAGATGGATTTGGTAGGACACTGAGTAAGTGGATCATAATTGAAAGTGCCAGCGTTTTAATTATTGTTACCTTATCAATGGGTGTAAGACTGCGTCTAAACCAACTTCCTAATAGTCGTTTGAGATTCTGTATTTTTTCAGTATAATTCAAGCTTAACATTTCTTCGAGATTTGTGGAGAATCGAATTCCCAGAAGTTTGAACCCACCAGGGTCCCAATTTATTCGAAAGTGGGGACATATCTTAACTTGACTGCCTTTCATACTTCCAATCCAAATTAATTGCGATTTTGCCATGTTAATTTTCAAACCCGAACATCTAGCAAATTCGTTGAATATTCCTAAAGCTCTGGCCAAAGATTCCGTTGATCCGTCCATTAATAGTGTTGTATCGTCCGCGTACTCCAAAATTTTTAGTTCAGAATCTTTAATTCGAATTCCTTTTATATCTTTATCATTTTTTATCTTGATGGCTAATACTTCGGCGGCCAAAATGAAAAGATATGGTGACAAGGGGTCGCCCTGTCTACAGCCACGTTCAATGTTGAAGATTTCCATTATTTGAGACACATCTTTTTGGGTTGGTTTGAAAAATTTGGACCCATCTTATGAGAGTTGTACCGAAATTAAAGGATTTAAGTGTCTCTATTATAAAATTCCAATCTAAGCTGTCAAAGGCTTTTCCAAAGTCGATAAGAAATATTAATCCTGGAATATTATTTTCTTGTGTGAAAGACATTATATCATAAATAAGTCTAGTTATTTCACCTATGAATCTTCCTTTCATGAAGCCTTTTTGCGTTTCACTAATTATTGGATCAAGTACTTTTCGAAGTCGATTTGCAATGGCAAGAGAACAGATATTAAAATCGACATTTAGAAGAGTTATGGGTCTCCAGTTGCTGATGGAGGTTCTATTTTTTCCATCCTTCGGTATACATGTAATAATTCCTTGCTGTTGAAATCTAGAAAGAGCCCCGTTATCAAAAGCATAATTTAGTGATCTGAGAAGAAATGGACCTATGACATTCCAGAATTTACTATAAAATTCAGACGTAAATCCGTATTTTATAATACTGATTTCTATTGAATGTAGGGTCTGCCATTTTAAAATTCTTCCAGCGCCGGACCTTCCTCGAACGTGGAGAATGTAGCGATAGTGATTTTCCATTAGCTAAAGAATTTAAACATGGCGGAAAATGTGTCTTCTCGGTTCAACTTAGAAGGTGGGTTCATTTTATTGAGTGGCCAAAATGGCGTATAAAGTATCGAATTTTGGCTGCCGGACATTTCGGTGCGTCAGTCAAGTCGGTTAAACGGGCAAACCCTATATTCAATAAAAATCAGTATTATAAAATATCTTGTAGTGCCTGCGTGTCGGACTATTCACGCAGTAGCTGTGATTCATGAGCAATATTACTCAGTACCTGAAATCCACCTAGCTCAAAGTACATGTTGAACAATATCACTCAGTAGCTGAGATCCACCTAGTTCAAAGTACATGGTGAGCAGTATCACTCAGTAGCTGAGATGCACCTAGCTCAAAGTACATATTGAGAAATATCACTCAGTAGCTGAGATCCATCCAGCTCAAAGTACATGGTGAGCAATATAACTCAGTCGCTCTTATCGATGCAGCATTTTAATTTGTGCATAAGATGCCGCCTGTTACAATGTAGCGCGTTATGAAGAAAGTAAAATCATAGAAATTACAAAAAGTACCGTACACGACGATAACGTGTCATATCTTTCACCAACAGCATCACAGATGAAAGGAGGTAAATTAGAGCTGTCACCATATTCCATCCTCACATATTAAGAAGGTGAGACCAGGTAGACGATGACCTTCTAATTAGAGATAAGTGGATAATTTGATATCTACACTTATCAATCGTCATTTTTTTAGTAATAATCGGCCTTCATTTATGATTAACTAACATCATCACATCGTTTGTCATTACGTATGAAAATATGATGATCAGGCCTCATGTGTCATTACCTTTTTCTGTCCGAGTTACTTGGAGGATACTTCTTATAATGGACGTAGAATATTATGCATATACCAAACTGTTACGGACGGACATGAAGATGGAAGCTTGTCAGATGTGATGTTTCATTTGTAAAAATTCAATCAACATTATAGATACAAGAATAACTCTATAAGACACATGTAACATTTAATCTTACGATCCCTACGGTGTAGATTGTGTCCAATGCACGATGTCTGATTGACACAACACAGGATAATTTGATTGTGTGGAGAGAAACCATCAGGATTCAGATAACATGGCGACTTCCCGTCACACAATTCCCACATCTAGTTAGGTGAAACAACGGATAGACCGTCATTCACAGGACACACTACTGATTACAGAGAGAATTCTCCAGGGTAATCAATGATTCGCTGGAGGTACCGTTATTTTGCCCTGACTAATGACGGTCAGTTCATTTGGAAATCACATCGCAAATTTTTGCCAGCCAGAAGTTGGGATATTTACGCCCATTTCAGATACGTTAGCAAAGACAGTCCCATACTATAGAAACAAGAGTAACAAGCAAACAGATGGCAGCAATATTTATAGGCTTTGTCGGTCTCAGGGGATATACATGAGGATGGCAACTACTACTTCATAGGGGCAAGAAGCAGAAGGGTCTTTCCACCTCCCCAGTTGTCAAATTATTGCCCGGAAACAAATTTAAGATTTTTCCACCAGGAGACGGCACCCGTAGACAGAAGCGGGCGAAATACAATCCCAAGGGACATCTCATGTCGTGGTATCTGCATACCATATTTGAGAAGACAAACGACATCTCATGGCATGGTATCGGCATACGAGCCACCTCCGGGCGGATTTCGCTGAAACGCAACACCAACCGACGTTTTGTCTCATGGAATACATTTGCCAAATTTCGAAAGAATCCGACTAATCGTTCGGAAGTTATCGCTTGCGAATGATTTGAACGGACATGCACAGAAGATTGGGAAAAGACCCAGTGGCGCCGCCTACAGGCGGATCTTGAAAGGCAATACCATCCGAGCGTTTCTCATGTTATTACCCAGAAAGGTAGGGAATTTCAAAAGAATCCAACCAAGTGTTTCTAAGTTATCGCTTGCAGTTCGGAAGAATGGAATGAACCCTAGTGGAGCCACCTCCTGGCGGATTTCGATGAAAAGCGATATCAACCGACGTCTTGTCGCAAAGAATCCAGATGCTAAATTTCGGAGGAATCCGACAAAGCATTTGGGAGTTATTGCTTGCGAAGTATTTGAACATACATCCACGGACATGCACAGAAGGTTGGAACAAGAGGCAGTGGCGCCACCTTCAGGCGGATCTTGCTGAAAATCAATACCATCCAACGTCTTGTCTCAAAGAATGCAGATGCCAAATTTCGGGAAATCCGACAAAGCATTTGGAAGTTATCGCTTGCGAAGTATTTGAACAGACATCCACTGTCAACCACGCACACAAAGAAGCAAGAACAATTTTAAGGCCCCTGGCCGCATTCAGGTGAGAGACGAAAATACGGAGGTGTTCGCAAGAAATATTTAAATGCTTGGAAATGACTTGGGTAAAACCGTACTCGTGGCCATGGCTTTACGACAGGATTTTTGATAAGCGGGTTTGACGATAACGTGTTCTAGTAATATATGGGACAAGACTAACTTTTACTGAAGTAGGAAATTAATGTTAGTCACACAAGCGTCGGATGTGCAATCTTTGTGGTATGTGATGAATCAGTTAGACAGCACGGATAGTACATAATATTATTCTTCAAGTTGAAAAAAAAAATTCATTCCGAGATCTTTCTTCTAGTTGAAATCAATTTGGTTAGTTCAAACAAGGTATATACGAACATGATCGGTTTGCACAGATCAGAATCGCATATCTCAGCCGACAGCTATTCAATTGCAGGATACACGGGCTTGTTCGCTGATGTCTTTACCACATTATCTCTTTACATCCAGTTACACTTGCACAAGTTGTGTTGATGGAAGTAGTGATGATGTTGATGGAACTTGACTCCAGTGAGAAACCATCTTACTGTGGCTAATAACATTATCGATCTACCCTATCTTAAGTTTTCTCAATGTAGTAAGCAGTTGGTGTCCGGGTCAAGACAGAATCTGTCAAGTTTTCAATGATGTCAGAAATACAAGCGTCCAGTCTGTCATTCAATATTCAGTCGTCATCCTTTAAAGAATTCCGGGTCCATAATCTAAATACCTAATTTGTATAACAGCGTTATCACCAAACACAAGATAAAATCACAGTAGGCATAAACATAGGCTAGTTTCCAGCAAGAGAGAAGCGGTCAACAGTTTCAATAATGTGAGCAAGACATCGCGGCATTCCATATAACAAATCCGTATTGCCGATCAGCATTATTACATCTGTATGGGGATCAAGCGGCCCTTAGACGCGGGTTAAGAGGAATCAGGCACAAGTTACGAAATGTAACGCCAAGATACATGTGATATTCCACTTGTTAACTCTTTATGACTTGTAAATCATACCTTTATCCAAAAAAACTGTTCCAGGGCGCGTTGTATCTCGATAAGCATTGACTGTCTGTTCAGCAGAGTGTCATATAAATGTTGATGGTCATATGACCTTTGGGTTCCAAGTTCCCAAGTTGTAAGATTCTGAATACCTAATCGGTTTTGGCTTTATATCCTATCGCTTTTGACTTTCACCTTCATATGTTGCGCGTTTCTTTGTTCAATTAAATTGCAATAATTGAACATACATGTCCGTGTTAAACATTCTTGGGAAGCTGAAATTAGAATTGTTCGTTTGATTATTGTAATAAATATATTTGAGCTTAATTGGAGCGGTTGCGAATATTTATGTCTTCATATTTAATAACGTTTAAAGATCGAAATATTTGAACCTTCAGATTCTCATAATACATTTCAACCCACGAGACGAGTGCTTCATTATTCGCAAGAATGGGAATGATTTATGATACTTCAACTTCAATAATTCGCATAAATCAAAATTAAGGAAAATGAGACGCGCTTCCTTGGTTCCTCTGGCAATTTGGCAACTGTCTAAAATTTCCCCAATTTATTCAATCAGTGACAGGTTAAAAATTCGATCATAAACCAACCATTTTGGATCAAGACTATATTTAATACGTTCAATTTAATAAAAGCAGTAAAATGGGATTATAAATTAACACTCTTCTAGAATTTATTCAGATTATACAATATGTGTCATCCCTCGAGCCATCACCAGTCCAGGATTTCAGCTGTATGGGTGTATCGCTAGAGAAAGGGACACAACTATATAGATGCAAACTGTTCGACACGTTTGGCCGGGTTATTATCTCCCATCTGGAGACGCGAAATTGGACGAAGAAGATGCAATTTTGCGTGTTTCCTTCGGTTAGATCTCCATTAAATGTCGCCAAGAAGAAAATTTATGGGTCGAATGCTGTGTGACGAATGAATTATCTCTCATTGATGGGAAAAAGTAAGATGCAATATCACATGTGGTGAAATGCAAGTATATTTTCACCATCTTATCTGTTGTTATTTCCAAGAATGGTTTAGAACAACAATTCGTGCTGATAATGCAGGTAGAAGTGCCGAAATAAAATATTGCATATACAAAAAATTGTTCGGTTGCCATGAAGTACAATATTATATTATATACTTGTATACTCGGAAAAGTTTCAAGGCACTGAGTCCCATCATTCTCGAATAACAGGGCCATGACGTATACATTCGTGCAAAATCGCCAATTTTGAGGCGAAAACACCTCATATTTCTTTCCATAAACATATGAAGATAAGTGATAACCAGAACCGGCTTGATACAGCATACTCGCTGTTCCAATACGAAGTCGTAGACAAAATCTGGTTCTGGTTATCGTTTATCTTCATATGTTTACAGAGAACAATAGGAACTCTTTTCACCTCAGAGTCAACTATTTTGCACGAATGCACTGCTTCATGGCCCTGTTACTCGAGAATAATGACACTCTGTGTCTTGAAATTTTTCTTAGTATACAATATAATATTGTACTTTATGCCAATTGAACAATTTCTCGTAGTAGAAGTATTTTATTTTGGTTACTTCTGTATTGCATCTGACCTGGGGCCATTTACCCATCTAAAGATACAAGGTCCTTTCTTTTGAGTGAACGGACCAAACTTTTCCCAATATTCCTGACATCGTATCTCATGGACAAATTACAGGGTAATGTTGCAGAAATACATGTATTCTCATTGTGGCACCGGTCCTAGACCATTTATAAATTTTGCATTGTTCCTATTATAATTTTTAATTGATGCTTTTTAACTTTGTTGATATTAATATTAAAAGTGTCGAGTGAATCGACGGACGCGGGCATGCCTCCTGTATACGACAACCGGATGATGAATGTAGGCTCTATCGCTGGTATTTCGTAGTCTAGTTTCACTGAAGCGTTTATCTTCAGAGAAATTTAATTTCTGTTCAAAAATCTTTTCAGTAGAGTGGCATATAAATGTTAATGGTCATATGGCCTTTGGGTTCCCAAGTTGTAAGATTCCGAATACCTAATCGGTTCTGGCTTTATACATTATCGCTTTTGACTTTCACCTTCATATGTTGCGCGTTTCTTTGTTCAATTAAATTGCAATAATTGAACATACATGTCCGAGTTAAACATTTTTGAGAAGCTGAAAGTAGGATTGTTCGTTTGTTCGTTTGATTATTGTAATAAAAATATTTGAGCTTAATTGGAGCGGTTGCGAATATTTATAGTCTTCATATTTAATAACGTTTAAAGATCGAAACATTTAAACCTTCAGATTCGCATACTACTAATAATAAGACGAGTGCCTCATTATTCGCAAGAATGGGAATGATTTATGATACTTCAAATTCAATAATTCGCATAAATCAAAATTAAGGAAAATGAGACGCGCTTCCTTGGTTCCTCTGGTAATTTGGCAACTGTCTAAAAATTCCCCAATTTATTCAGTCAGTGAAAGTTTAAAAATTCGGACCATACACCGATCATTTTGGGTCAAGACTATATTTAATACGTTCAATTCATTAAAAGCAGTAAAATGGGATTATCAACACTCTTCTAGAATTTATTCACAATATACAGAATGTGTCCCTCGGGCTATGACCAGTCCAGGATTTCAGCTGTATGGATGTATCGCTGGCGAAAGGGTCATAACTATATAGATAGAAACTCGTCGATTATGCGATCGACACGTATGGCTGAGGAATTATCTCCCATCTGGAGATGAGAATTTTACGAAGACGATGCAATTTTGCGTGTTTCCTTCGGTTAGATTTTCGTTAAATGTCGCCTGGAAGAAAAATGTATGGATCGAATGCTGTGTGACGAATGAATTATCTCTCATTGATGGGGAAAAGTAGGATGCAATATCACATGTGGTGAACTGCAAGTATATTTTCAACATCTTATCTGTTGTTTCTTCCAAGAATGGTTTAGAACAAGAATTCTTGCTGATATTGAATTGTAGTCGTCGAAAACGTCAGTGAAGTTCGATAACGTACAAATAATTCCACACATGTATTTGAAATGATGACTGGGGATTCTCACCAAAGATATTGTTTTCGCTATATATCGCTGTTCGATACATTAACACTTATTGCACACCTATTTCATCCACTATATTGCATATAATTACAAGTGTCAAACATTGTTTGTAGTATTGGATAGTTGTATCTTACACTGGATAGTTGCTGTTTGCGGCAACAGGTGTCCAGAGAACACCTACACTGCCAGAGACACTGCTCTCTCGTTCGTCCAACATATTCCACTAATATGTTGTGTGATGGAAGTGTGGGAAGCTAACAGTGCGGATCAGCGTGATGATTGAAAAGCTTGTATTTAAAAATAATTCAATTCTACCAGTCCTATGGGGTCATTATGGCCAAACTTTCTATCCTATATTCGAAACGACAAAACTTCAGAGCGACATGACACACTGTGACTTAGTAGCTTATCATATTTCGGTTGTTTTGAGCCTATTTTTATGGCAACGAAAAGAGAATCATTGGTAAATTCAAAATGGCGGCCATGTGGGGGTACCAGAAAAGTGATTTTTATTTCAAATCAGACTATTATTTACTAATTTAACATGAGATGACCGAAATCTCTGACCGAAAAATGCCTTTTTCGGAAATGCTGTCACTATGACGTCATCACAGAGGCCATCTTGACTTTTTTTACATTTTCTGATAGAGATTGACCCAAGGGTATACAGTGGTAACTTTTAGCCCCCTATCCCACCAGGTACGGAAAATATTTAGATGGAAGCGAAATGGGTCCCTCAGGCTTGGACAGGTCCCAAAAAGCCCAGGCAGACAGGGTTAGCAAATACCCTTGAATCTAGTTCCTAAGTGGCTTAATCATCTTGGGAGTTTATATAATTTATTGATACCGATATCATAATGAACACGCCTTTCCGACTGATTACTAATACAAGAGAAAAACTGATCTCCGAAAATATGAAAGTGTTTCACCATCAATTATGTTATGAATTTCTTTATAATGGCCATACAAACAAAGATTTTGATTTTTGACTCGGAAATTCTCTAAGGATGACGACTGCCCAATTACGTTGTAACTTACTCCGTATATATTCATATGATTTTCGAAATTTTTTTAAAAAATACCACGAGAATGATGTGGAACGTATCCTAAGTCTATAGCGGACATAAATTACCTCTGGGGGAGACTCGTTTGTGCAGTTGATCACGTTCTTCTAAGCAGCATCAAAGCATCACCCAAACAACCTAATTCTCCGTGTATTGCACTATTGATTGTTTTCTAGTTTTACTCTGTGATATGATTAAATTATTTGACTTCGAGCTAAAAAAGTTCGAGTCTATCTAAACCAAGGGCAACAAAAACATTCTCCAATATTTATGAAAATACACATAGATGGATTTAATTTCAATCAATCTATAGCTAATGTTGTGAATGATACATGTACATGTACACACAACGTCTAATGTTGAAATAATAGACATTTTGGGGGGCTCTAATTGTTTCTCAGGCAATCAATCGTAAACTTTGAATTTAGTCGATAGATTCAGCACTTAGTCCAGATTTACGCACAAAGGACCGCGTATGTTCAGATGGGTAAATGGCCCCAGAACAGGCGCGGTAGAAGTGCCAAAAATAAAATAAAATGATTATCAAATTGCACGTAATAGTGTATACATATCGAAATGGAATGAATGAATAGAAAATTGACACACCAAATTTCTGTGGAAAAAGTCATTGTCCTATATGAACAAGTGAAAACAATTGATGTTCTACGATAGAAAATGTCTTGATTCTCCCAAATTTTGAACCGGTCCTAGCCTAATGATGCATTTTGCATGGTCCCGTATATACATTTTTGCTTTATGCTGTTTAAATTTGATGGTACTAAAAGTGTCGTGCGAATCGATCAAACACGCGGACATGACTCGTGTATACGATGACCGGATAATGAGTATTGGATCGGTCGCTTGTATTTCGTAAATACATGTAGTCTAGTTTCGCTCATCAAGCGTTGGTCTTTGCATCGGAGATTTAATCCCTGTTCATTTGTTTATTTCCTATGTGCTTCATTGTCAACTATTGTAAGTATCAAAAATAGGGTTTACATTTACGTCATTGTTGAGAAGAAATTTGATTTAAGTCATTCATTTCTTACCCAATCAACATTTCAACTGGGCTACATACCTACATGTAGCACATAGTCTAATTTCACGCAAGCTTTGATTTTGACCAGAGAACAAATCCCTGTGGCATGGTCAATTTGCCTGTATAGGATACAAATAGTTGTGGGGAAATGAATGAAGAGAGATTTGATACACCAAAACTACAGAAAAGGCTAGAAAAAGTCATTGTTCCTTGACATTTTTCAACTATTCCTAGCCCAGTGATAAATTTGCATGGTCACTTAAGTACATCTTTAATTTATGCCCTACCTGTGCTTCACGTATATGACTGGATGGTGAATGTAGGATGTGTCGCTTGTATTTCGTAGATTTTCCCTAATATAGCAATTTGTTTTGCTTTTCCATGTCGACATCAGTAACAGGCTTTCCTCTCGTTGCGCTATATAGCAAAATAACCGAGTTGTTCTCCAAAGCTCTCAACAACATAATGCATCTTGATTAAACTTTATTGACTTGATTCCGGTGTGGAGGCTAAGAATGTCCGGTGGCTAAGAGTGTCCGCCTCCTATCTTCTAACCCAGCTAGGACACTTTTCTCCATATTGGGGATAAGTGTCCGTCCTTGTTGCAATAGAAAAGGATATGAAAAGGGACACTAATCACCAGGACATTCTTAGCCATCACACCTGCACTGAATATTTTGGCAAAAGGAAAATTTCGTTGAGCTTTGGAGAACTGATGAAACAGCAGTTGTTTTGTGTGTTTTTTCGTTTATCATATCGTATTTTCCGTAATGGTGTCGGGCGGGATGACCCTATCTCTGACGGCCTTATTTCGAAAAAAATGGTGGGGTATGCTGATTTTTTATGTCTGTGCGAAAAGACCAGGCTACCTGGCGTGGTTGGTCATTTGTGGCGGCGAATATTAGGAATATAGTTCTCTCAAGATATGCTCAGCCAAATTTACTACATGTTAAGTAAGGCGATTATTGAGTGGTTTGTGTCCTTTAAGTGAAAAAACGAAAATCGGACTCTGCAATTGTAACATGCTTAAGTATCTCTTTCCTTCAGAGAGGCACAACACCTATTTTCAGTCAATTTTCTGCTTGTATATGTTTATCATTTATCATATGATGTCGATTGGATAGTTCAACGACCTCTAACAGTTTTCATTATATCAAAGATGACATCTTTATTACAAATTCGGATTCATATGTGCATTGGCATGTCGATAGCAAAAGGGAGAAAACTTCATGGATCAAAACCTGTTTGGCTGATGAATTATCTCCCATTTAGGGAATAGGAACACCAGGCTGCTCCAAAGTAAAATAAGCATTTGCAAACAGAAGGCATCACAGTGCAGAAAAGTCTACTTTCTTATCTCCTTGTCCATTTATTTTGTTTAATATACTTGAAATCCGAAGAGTGAAAGTGCCGAGATTTGAGTCTCCCTCGTATAGAAACAATTTTAGTCAGCGTATATTTCTTGGACTAACTACATGTATAAATTTTACATAGGAATCCTAACATCTTCAAATGTTATTCATGGTCTGTATTATGGAAAATATGGATACTCATCATATTTAAAGCATTTCCCAGCACCAGACGGGATATATACAACAAGACTTGTTTAATCTTGATTATGCCTTTCTTTATTTTGGGTTGGTATATGAAAACAGAAGAAAAAAAGTGCTCTTCAACGTGACAAATTCGATATACTAGCCTTGTTATGAGTATACAGACTAGTATTACTTACCGAAAATCAATTACCTGGGAGCTCGTGAAGATATTCTCTTCTCGACGAAATACCAGCCTGTATGTACACCCAGGCAAAAGTCTGGTATAGCTTACAGATTTTGCAGTTAATCATCTGCGATACGGGACCTATTTAAATAAATCAACGCATAATTACAACAGTGGCATTTTATTAATGAATCTTATTAATGAAACCCTCAACGACAAACCAAACTAAAGTACTTTGCAGTGCTCTGAAACTTTTGTGGTATGATCCCAATGTCAGAGCTTGTGGTGGCGCTTTGGAATTAGGTATACTTTTTGGTGAACGAATTATTATGATCCGACATTCAATATTTAACCGTCGATCCGTCGTCCATAAAAGGCTTTCCGCGTCAATAATCGAAAGATCTATTTCGTATGACAGTTAGTACCAATTCTAAATGTGTATGAAATAAAAATTATAAAACACAAGATTGTTTACTACAAGAGAGAAGTGGTCAACAGTTCTCAATAATGCTAGCAACTATACACTGACCATTTGTTTTATCCACCACGGAGATGCAAAACACATGATGTTCAAGCTGCCCCTAGCTGGGAACGTCAATGTCATTGTGTTTTTTCTCGGTGGTGATCATCTGGATTTTAGAAACCTTTTTGGAACATCACTTGTTGGCGTAAACGTCACGGTATGCTTGTCCCAAACGTATTATTTTAATCCATAGATCAAGAGATGATCCAATTCGGCCAACAAATCAGCAATTCGCCCGTTGCGCAAAGCGTCAATACCCAGCATGCACCTGACACTCGGGAACTTCCGGTACACGGTATCCAGGGTAAACAACATGGAGATGTCAGCACGTATACGGAAGAAAGACCCAAGGCAGACAGGGCATCGCTGTATTGTTGTCGGTTGTAGCAACCGCAGTGGGTTGGATAAGTTTTTAGACATCAAACGAAGTTATTATGAATTCCCAAAGGAAACACATGCCAGAAAACAATGGATCAATGCCATACCCCGGGCCCACTGGTCTCCTAGCAAATGGTCAAGGATCTGCTCTGATCATTTTGTTGGCGGTAAGAACATATCAAGTATTTAGGGTTGATGTAGCTGCCAGAAATTATGTCTTCAAATTTGAATAGCATTGCTAAAAGTTGCCTAAAACGAATAGTGTTGTATGTTGTTACTCTTACAGTTTGTAAATGTAAATTATGTATAGGGCCTACAGTGTATTACAATAAATCAGGTCTATAATGCACTAATGATAATAGTGATGTTATATTACATACTATTTCAACAATAATCATTTGTCAGTGCAAAAGATATCCAGACCTGGTAGCATTTTTGTTTCTAAACAAGCATACGCGCCATTTGCTTTAATACCCGAAATATATACCAGTATGGTACCGGTATGAATTATTTTGGAAATTGGATTGCTTTAATGCTGAATTAGTACTACAGAAAATAGTGCTGTTACATGTAGTTAACATAGATAGTTTCTAATTTCTGGGTGATTGTTTTCAGGTGTCCGTGTTCATCCGCCAGGAATGCCTGGTTATATACCTAGTTTATTCCCCACAAAAGTAGATCACTCAACTCCCCGTAAAACTCCTCAGCTTGTAACCAACTTGAAGCCACGAAAAGTTAGGAGGAGGTTGATAGCAACTCCAGAATATGTAACTGATGAGAGTAATGCTGTGTGGAATACAACAGGTTAGTGTCAGCAGTTTTGATAATCTTTTGATACATATTGACAAGAGACAAAGTGCCCTGCATGGCATGAATTATTATGTAGGCATGATTTTAGAAATATGAAACGCAGTATAAAATGATGGACATTTAATTTATGTAGACTAAGAAAATCTAGTCTTTTTTTTTTCTGAACACTTTGATAGCAAGTAATTGGTTGTATCACATTTTAGTATTCTTCCTGCAATAATTGAAAGTTTTGCTGGTGCTCATTTTTCAAATGCAAAATCATTTTTAAAAAATGGCCAAAATGACTTTTATGGCTGCTGAAAAAGTTGTCTCCCTTGTCACTAATACTGTTTCTGATAAATCACTGATTATGGAGAACTTTTCAACAATATAACAATTTAAATCCAGTCTATATAACTAAAATTGAGATATCATCAGCTTATCTAGACTAACATGAGTCAAGTTAATCTGGATGGTTGACGAAGTTTGCTTGAAAATGTAATGAATAATGTTGCATGTAATGATGGTTCAAGTTCAATCACAAAACTTTTAATGTAAAATGTAAAGAATTATATATATAAGTCTTTGGGCTTTTGCTGCCTTTTTCTATAAAAACATCTTTTTTGCAGACCATGACTATGTCAAATCTCAACGGGGTGTTGGGTCACCAATCTCTGCCACACAGAAGCGAATAGAAGAATTAGAGGAGGAAAATGAGAGACTGAGAAGAAAATTTTTATCAATTGAAGCCATCAAAGAGGACGATAAAGCATTTCAGTTTTGGACGAATTTGCCCAATCATGGAGTTTTTTCAGCTTTGGTGAAATATTTGGAATCTAGAAGCCAAGGAAATTTGAAATATTGGACTGGTTCCAAGACCGGAAAACACAAACACTTCAGGGAAAGCAAGTCATCCAAACCCGGAAAGGAGCGAAAGATCAGTTTTAGAGAAGAGAGTTTTTCATCGTTTTAGTTAAACTGAAAACGGGCAAGACTGGAAAAGATATGGCATTCACCTTTGATCTGAGTCAATCATTTATTTCAAGATTGATGACTACCTGGATGAACTTCGGTTTCTGTTCGAGATGAAGTCAGATGCTGACGGTCATATGCCTGAGATTTATCGCCGCTTTCCGTCATTGGAAATCACACTAGATTGCACTGAACTTGTACTTGAGCGCTCTGGTACATTACAAGCCAGAAAAGAGACTTGGAGCCAGTATAAGAACAGAGACACAGCCAAGTTTTTGGTTGGGCTATCCCCTAATCTAACTGTTAATTTTGTATCGAGTGCGCATGGAGGAAGAGCAACAGACAATCACATCACACTCCAAAGCAAAGACCTGATGTCTGCGCTACAAGACAACCCTGGCACAGTCCTTCACTGGATTTGAAGGAAACTACAGATAGCCCTACAGGCACATCTTATTTAGATCTCTACCTCTATAAAAATGAAGCGGGCATTCTCTCTCGTCGACTTTATGACAAAAGAGATGATTACAATTTCGACATCGTAAACTATCCCTTTTGGATAGTAATATTCCAGTGGGACCTGCATATGGCGTATACATATCTCGCTTAGTAGCATTTGCTAGATCCTGTGTTAAATGTGATGATTTTAACCAACGTCACAAAACATTGTTGCAGAAACTTATAAAACAGGGCTATTCCACCAAGCGCCTCCACTCAAAGTTTCTCAAATTTGGCGATACATATCGCATGCTGATAACAAAATACGAACGTAGCGTGCAAGATCTATGGCGCTACGTTTCGTAACATGTGTCTAATTCCGCTTAACCCGGGGCTAGGGGCCGTATGAGCCCATGTACTTCAAGATCCTCATGGTACTCATATGAACAGTCACAATCAAAGCGTGACTGAGGTACATCATTTTAGATGACGACTCTATAACGAATATTATGGATTAAGAATACTGATCAGCGATACGGATTTGATATTTTGGTACATCATGATGTCTTGCCGGCATCATTGAAAATTGTTGACCGCTTCTCTCTTGCAGGAAACAAGCCTATGTTTATGTATACCTTTGTCTTTTTGAATTTGGTGCTAATACTGTTATATGGAAATGGAATAGGTCTTTGGATTATGGACGCGGATATTCTCTAATGGACGACGGCTGGATTATGAATGACGGACTAGACGCTTGTAATTACAATAAACGAAGACTTGAAAAAGGTTGGCGTGGAGCTTATCGTTCCAGTGTTCAAAAACCGTGACAGAAGCCAGTTCCGTGCTGATGAGTGTCATTATTCTGAGTGGGTATCGCAGGCACGTATTCATGTTGAAAGGATCATTCAGCGTATTAGAACCTTCCATATCTGGGATTCGACTGTGAAATTATCCATGAAGGATGTCGTTACACAGCATTTTATGGTGTGTGCATACCTAACTAACTTTCAACTACCAATATGTAGGCTATAATAACAGGAGTTTGGTAAACTCGAAATACGCCACACAAGCCATTTTGATGATGTCTTACCACAGATGCTGCCCATCTACTTTTACCATCACGCCCATTTTTCATCGTTACATCTATATTACAGATGCCACCTATTTACTTCTATGCCATTTGTTCATCGTTACATCTATATCACAGATGCTGCCCATCTACTTCAACTGCCGTGCCCATTGTTACATCTATATCACAGATAGAACGATACTCGCCTTAGTACAATCCCCTCTTTATCGGAGAAGTCCTCAAGACTGTATACCCTCGTGAAAGAAACTATTATTGCAATTAATGCTGAATCTGTTGTAAAATATATAGCGAATTTAAAGCTCGCTAATTAATCTGACCATTACACCAGTCAATTAGTGTGAGAATATATTAACAACAGAAAACCATGTATAGAACTGTAAATATATTCAATATGTACATGTATATATTCATTGATACTATTTTTACAATGAATCATCTGAAACCATTATCAAAGCAGATCTTTATTTCAAACAGCTGCTTCAGTATGTGTTACAACATTTATAACAGTGTGACTAATACTTCTCGAGCTACATATACCTGAATATGATTTACAATGCAAATATCTACCTAAAATGTATCAATCATGATCAACTGTGATAAAGTTTCTTTTAAAGAGCCCAAAGAACGCTAAAACTCAAAACAATCTTATTCAATTTATTTACTTTGCTATGCAGAAGAGAATGCATCTGTAATTTTATGTAACTATTTTATCTCTATTGTACATAGGACTAGAAAAAAATCATGATTGATTTTGCTAATTAGTTTCACTGCTTTCAGCAGTTTATCATGACGCTTTGATAAACTGCTGAAAGCAGTGAGACTAGTTAGCAAAATCAATCAGTCTGAGTTTGTCATGACTTTTTTTATAGTACTATATTTACCATACACAAAGGCAGTTTGTATTGTGATCATTTAGTCGATATATATAGGTATACACAAATGTATGTCTTTATCCCTCATGATGATTATAGTATATACTGGTATTGTCAAGTCTTTGTACCCTATTTTTTCTAATTATTCAGATGGCAAAACTTAACTTCAGGCAGCTGTGGAGATGAATTGTGCTAACATTCTTCAAATATCACTAGCTAAATATTGAGTTCTTGGGATAAATAACATATCGATGTCATAGTATTTAGCCTCAGTTGATATAAAGATGTTTATTTTCTGCTTCAAAGTCTAAAAATGCTGTTCAAAAAATTATAAGAAATAGGGTATATACATGAAGTCACTTCATCACTTGACCAGGAGCCTGTTTAGGCTCAAAGCCTAAGGTTAATGAAAGAATTGAACAATAAGAATTGTAACTATAATCAAGCCATGCTAGACCGAATTATCAAGAAGACATTGCAACCCCAGCCGCAACAAAATCCAATTCCCCGAGACCGCAGTCCTGTTTTCATCGCTATTCCATATATTGGGCAGACCAGTCACCACATAAAACGACTCCTGAAAGAACAAGCCAGCATTGATGCGGTATTTTCCAGCAGCAGATCCCTTAAAAACTACCTTAACGCTACAGGACGACTACCACCAACCGACCCACCCCAGCCCAAGGGAATTATCTACAAAATTGACTGCTCCTGCCAGGAAAGTTACATAGGAGAAACCATGCGACCCCTCAACGTCCGCATCAAGGAACATAAGGCCTCCAGCAATAAAACAGACGGAAAATCAGCCATTTCGGACCACCTGACGGAACACCCAGGACACCAGATAAATTTGCAAAACATACACAAACTTTCCATCCACCAGACCGACCAAACAAAGAGGAGACTACAGGAAGCCATTCACATCAAAAGACACAAGCCCGCAATCAACAGAGACAGTGGACAGTTTGTACCCAGCGCCTATGACAGCCTTATCAGCTTAGATGGAGATTACCACCGTGACCGTTAATCCTTTCATTATCCTTTATGTACTTCTCACACGTTATGCTATTTATCCATGTGATTATCTCTTACCAATTGTATAATCCTCACACATATAAGATTCAATAATTTTGTCACTTTAACCATGAGGCCACTTTGAACTTAATCTGTAATCACCCATTGTCTTTACCCGCCTAGATGATTAGCAGATTATAATAGCCATATTCACTATTTGAATTTCTTTATTTTGACATATTAACTCATGAAACCTATTGTGCTATGATTATTTTGTGACCTTGTTTGCTTGTTATCACTTGTATAAATACCCTCAACTGTACTATGTAGATCATTAGCTTTGAAAAAGTTGGAAGTATCTCCAACGAAACGTCAGCTCCACAGCAATAAAGAAGTTGTTATCCATAGAATAGCCTTGTGTTATATAATCAAAGCCAATTAAAGCTGCAAGCCATATAATTTACATGAAATTTTCCTAGTTGCCTTAGTATATTCTAAAATTAGGAGATAACTATGTTGAATTTGATGATGAACGGGTATTTAATATTAATAATGCTTAGTTTTACAGTCACAAATTGCATTTTACTGACGGTGACGTCACGACTCCGAGATTTGGGACGATAAAAACAAGCATTAATACTCTCGAAGTACTGAGTGTAGTAAGACTTAAGGTTGCTTCAGTTAATACAATAATCTTTTATATATCCTCTATGATCAGCAACTACCATTTTGTTAAGTCTTTGGTATTACCAAACCAAACCGAACCTTGGTCTACCACGTGGCAGGAGTACACTGACCAGTGAGCCACCCGAGCTGGTCCCAAATCATCAACTTCAACAACATGGTTATCCCCATTCTAATGCAATTGTGTTATTTTGCAGCGTTTTCAACTTTATTTTGAGCAGAATTGAAAATATTTTTTTAAACTAGAACCTATTGGCTTTGAAATGTTATCCATGGCTGGGCCAACTTATCGTTCGACATCGTAGTCAAATTTCAATGTCACATCAAACTCATGCGCATCTTGCGACCTGTAAAACTATATTTGATTGTTGCAAAATTTCAGATATTATTAAGAATGAAGCATTTATAGACCAGACTTCCATTATGACACTGACAGTAAAATTAATCATCTCTTTCAGTTAATAAATACATTAAGTCGATTGTTCAGGGTAATAGGCAAACTGAATTACAAGCGTCTAGTCCGTCATTCATAATCCAGCCGTCGTCCATTAGAGAATATCCGCGTCCATAATCCAAAGACCTATTCCATTTTCCATATAACAGTATTAGCACCAAATTCAAAAAGACAATCATAGTATCCTTTCTTGGATTCAGAATCACGTCGACAAACTTTAGTCAAATGGAATGAAGGATGGAAGGACAGACAAACCAATTGTTATAGCACTTACCCCCCCTACTTTCCGTTAACCTCATTCTAATTCAATTGTGTAATTTGGCAGAACATTCAACTTGATTACAAGTATAACAAACAATGTTTTGCAAACCTATGCAGGTCAACGTTACGACTCTACCAAATGTATTGTAGACGTTGGTGATGTCCTTTGATGACGCTGCAACAAACATGACAAAGTGTAGGCATAACCTTTGTAACGTCTTGTCTTTGTGACATCAAATTTCAACGTCGGACAGAACTCCGATTTATTTTACCGTCTCAAAACTTCAGACCTTGGCCAATAAAAATTGTCCACAAAACTGAATTGGATTTGAATCAAAATATGTTCAGGTCATGAAAAATAACAGCTTGACTTTTGGATCAGTCCCTTTGCAGAGTTTGTCTGTACACGCTGCATCTTCAGTTATTTCTGACAATCCCTCCGTCACAAGATCAGCAAGGCGGAAAAGGGTAGCACCCATGTGCCAACAGGACTGGCAGAATCTAGAATCTTTCAAACTTTGACAGATTCAATAAAACATAATTTTCAGTTTTATATTCATGTTTGAAAGTGACATATGTCCTTAGTTTTGGTTTTTCCTGTATAATACTCGACCATCGATCTGCTGTTTGCTTCAAGGATAGAGCTTGGTACATTTCAAGATCACACAGCTTCATACTATTATAAACATTACCTAAGTCAACATCACTTAAGATATTAAATAGATTTTTGCACCACCCACCCTGGCGTAACCAATCCCACATAAAAATAAATTTCGTTAAACGAGAGTTATCCATTGAAATTAAACGATTCCACAATCTCAAAATTTCAACATTTCTTAAAGTTTTCAGAGAAGGCCAACCAATATCACCATAAATAGCATCAAGTGGGGTCAATT
>JAVTVY010010749.1:0-58466 GCA_036873755.1 Hanleya hanleyi
TTATTGGGTATTATCTGTTTCTCATCCAGCAGAAGACATACCCGTGTCACCCATTGGATGTCATCTGTGAGTGTGATAAGATGACAACGCATGCGTTGATGCTGAACGGTGAATCCACCTTGCGCTGTATCAATAATAGCATCGACATTGGCTTGACGTAACGCTTCGGCTAGAATATCCTCGTTGTCGGGTTCAAACAAGGTGGACTCTGTAGTGCTCATGGTGAAATGAGGGGACTGGTGTCGTGTGGGTTATTTATAGTGGGACGCTTTTGATCTTAATGATGCGTTCGAACAAATGTTTCTTTTGTCTTATTGCTTCGACATACGCTGCTTTCCAGTTCACGCCCGAGGTTTTCACCATCGACGCTGTTCTTTCGATTTCCATATGGACCGGGTCCTTGTCCAGCAATTTTATATGGGTCAGGAGGTCGGCATACTGCTGACGTAAAGCCCGTCGTAGTCTGGGTGCCAATGTGTTATAGGCTAAACTTGCGGCTTCCTCTTTCGAATACCCTTTGCGGTGAAACTTGTTTCCTGTGGCCTCCAACGTCTCGCCCAATCGGCGTCCATTCTTTCTTTGAACAAATCCTTCCATAGCCTCGAGTTCACATTATGTTCATTCCCTTGTACGGGTTTGGGTTGGTCCTTCACGGTTGGGGGATATTCCGGGCCTGATGGTATGAAGGGGACCCGCTGTATGGGGGCGGTTTGCTGCTGCTCTGCCAGATGTGGACTCGGTGGATGGTGTAGGGATATATGACGTTGTGGTGATGCCTCGCCGTGTAACAGGTGGGTCGTCAGCCGGCGATCTTCGGCGGTATGGGCTTTTTTATCTACGAACAGGTAGCCATATGGACGACTTGTCGCCCCTTGAAACGCCTGTATGAAATGGTCGATGTTCTGAGGATAAATTCGACTACCAAACACACGGATTTGTGCTCTGTTGATGGGGTTGGAGACCAACACAAAGTATTGGCAGTTCAAGGCAATATCTCTGGACACCTTCCCTTGAGGGCAGAGATTCTGAGTCAAATAGATGACAGACATGGGACCCTTTGGTGAATAGGTCGGCGATTTTCGAATTGTCCTTGGCCGCACTCAAGCAGGTCATCGAGCACTACCACGTTGGTCTGCTCGGAATCGAAGTAATACGCTTCGTCTATGTCGTGAGGAATTCCTGGGACGAAACTCACATTCTGTAATCGCGTAGTTTCGTACGCGGACTGCCATTGGCTATAACACCATACAACGTGTGTCGGAGCTGGGGTTGCCACACCTTCCTCTAAGAACTTCATCACTCAGGATGTCTTTCCACATCCCGTAGGGCCACTCACCGTCATCGTATAGGGATGTTCTACTCTACTTGGTGGGCCTATAGCGGGACTCGGTGGTGTCTGTTGTCTATGCATTAGACGCATATGTCTGAGCATATTGTCGCGACGAGAGAGTGTCTTCTGACAGAACGGACATGTACTCGACAAAGTACCCGGTCAGAAGGTGGATACAGACTGAGGCTAATGGTGTATAAACGACCTTATATGACCACTCACTCACTCTCTCTCAATCACTCACTCCCTCACTCACTCACTCACTCACTCACTCTGGGAGTTCATTTGGACTATTTTTGGCCCCAAAATAGCCATGATTCTCCATAGTTTAGGTGTAAAGTCCGTGTTCCGCTTTTGATATTTTCGAGAAAAAATCCTAATTTTACACCCACCCATGACTTGATCGCCCTGGAGGAGCGCTTCACTTTGACACCTCACTCGACCCAATCGGTCCATTAGGGGGCCCTCTCGCCCCCAAAATGTCCCGGAGATTGCCGAAGATTATCCACCAGGGGGCGCCACCAAACCACGTGACCTGCGCACTTCCGTTTTTTCACCCGCGCATGCGTGCGGCAGGATAACGCGCGCATGCGTGCGGCCGGATAACCCGCGCATGCGTGCGGCCGGGCCGGGTCCGGATGTAAGATGAGTACCCAGATGTTCACGGTCCTTGTGATTGGCTGGATTGTCTTTCAATTCAAACTCTCTGATTGGCTGCATTGTCTTCCAATTCAAAATCTCTGATTGGCTGGATTGTCTTCCGATTCAAACTCTCTGATTGGCTGGATAGTCTTCCAATTCAAACGGAAAAACCCGGATGTTGACAAGGCCCCGTATGTAAAAACCAAAGTACCCGGATGTAAAACATGGAAAAACCCGGATGTAAGATGAGGTTCCCGGATGCTGAAGGTCAATACATGCATTCCATGTCATAGTGACGTCATAGGCCAATCAGTTCTTACGCCAGGTCAATATGACTTTAGATGCCCTTTATATACTACTCATTACATCTTGTAGTATGAAACACAGGAATAACATAGTGCCGTTATTATGGCATGTTGTGCTTGAAAAGTTGCGGCATGTATCAGATAATCAGTGAAGTTTATCTTGAGCTATTTTCTGATTATTAAGGGCAAACCAAATTACACCAACTCATGTGGTTGTCAACTCCTTCGAATAAATGCTACATGCAAACCACGTAAAAGCGCCCATCGTCAAAAAGGGGCCTTTTCCAGAGAAAATTCACACCACATATTTTCGCATGCCATATATTTTTTCGTAGGGCCATGCTAATCTATGCGTATGTCCATCTTTTTGTTCGATTGAAATTATTTTCAATCTATTGGATTGAAAATGAACAGAATGAATCTAAGGGACCAAGCAAAAATTACCAGGGGCGGGAATTATGTGTCCCGTGCGACAAGTCAACAAAAAAGTTGATGTCCCGTTGCAATTTGACAGTTAATAATCGGAATCGGAACAATGCAATATGAGCACCATGAGGATCTTGAAGTACATGGGTTCATCGGCCCCTAGCCCCGAGTTAAGCGAAATTAGACACAAGTTACGAAACGTAACGCCATACATCTTGCATGCTACGCCCGTATTTTGCTATCAGCATGCCACTCTACAGGAAATCGTAGAGTGTAGGCTGAATTATATGTACCTGCCGGATGTGCAATGCGGATGCTATCGATTGGTTGGGCGCTGACTGTTATTGGGAAACTTACACGGGGTACGCTGAACAGAATGGTGGATTGTGAAATCAGGGCATATTATGGAATGTAATATAATAATATTAAATAGCCTGAGAATGAGGATGCTATTTATCTTGTATGCATATATATGCAATAAGATGTATATTTTCAAGGGTTGGGGTGGGTTTGCAAATATAGTCAACTTTGTGCAACTGAGGCTAAACTTGGTCCCGCTCATCAATGCGACAAAAAAAATCTTGTCCCATCCCGAGAACCCGCTCCCCTGATATTTTTTGCCCGGTCCCTAATGTAGACTGAACAATTAATCTAATGGATCCTAATAAAATGTGATTTTTAATCTAATAGATTGATTTTCAATCAGAATAGATTGTTCACTAAATCCAATCTAATTATTTAAGAGAGTGGTGCGGGGGGCGTAGCTAAGATTCATCTATAGCGTCTCCCTTCCCTCATCGGGAGACGCTATAAATCTTAGCTAGGGGGGACGGTCATGGGATCAAACCAGCCAGGTAAAAACAAACAGAATAATTTATAACATAGAAATACCAGAGGGAATATATCGTAGACTTCCACTTAGTCCTGGCTCTGGGGGGGTTTCTGTGTACATCTCTCTTTTACAGCAAAACTTGGGATTTTTCTGTTCTATATGTTGAGACCATTGGAAAAAGTTTGGGTAACACTCCCAGATCAAGTGCGTTTTTTCTGCACAGCCCAATACATGATTATGACATCGGCCAAAATGCTGAAATTGAATCTTCATATAATAATTCACTGGTAGACAGAATTAGATTCAAATGTAACATTTATTGATCATGTTTAGACATAACTAACACATTTTTAGCATGGTTCAATACCATAAACCTTCTTTTTCAGCAAAAAAATACGCTATTTAGCGAAATTTTGCCCCAAAATCACTTTCAGTTTGAAAGTCGCTCAAAATTCGATCACCCCTCAGACACTAAATTTTGTAGATAAAGCAACCAAAATTGGTAAGAAGTTTCCTTATTAAGACTTTTGATAACTGCATGCATCATATTTATGATTCAGGGTATTGTATAGTGACAGTGGGGTCAAATGTCAACAAAGGTTACCCCTACCCCCAAAAAGCGACATTAACCAAATTTGATTAAATTGGTCTAGCTTTAAAAGTAAGTCTGATATGAAGTTGGTTTTGGTGCCTATGTATGGGTTTTTGATACCAAGCTATTCATTGGAACCATAATCAACCCCTTTTGAGTTTATCTAATTTGCATAAATTCAAAATGGCCACCAAAAGCTCCAGGTTAAGACATCAGCCAAGAAGGACAAAGACAAAGTAAGTGTTATAGTAAGTCCAATAGAGTTTTTTGTATGGATATGTGGTGTTACAGTCATGAAATATCACTGCTTAATCATTGTACGTAGGCTATACCTATTCAAATTGATTAATTTGCATAAATCCAAGATGGCAGCTATGTACAGACAAAATTGACAGTGGTTAATTACATGCCCAGGCATGATTAATCGCGATTTTTAACGCAAACGCAAACAAAACTGTTTGAGTACAATCCATCCAGTGATTATCTCTCTCAGAACTACTTAAGAAGGTGCTGCCATCTACTTTAAGGGAACTACAACATTTTGAAGCCATGTGCATTTCAGGAAGCAGACATTTTGTTTTGGACCTGTTCTTTGTTCGCTTGAGGAGCTACCCATTCGTTCTATGGAAACTGCGTCTGTGCCTTGTTCGAAGAAAGGGTATAGATTATTATGAGGAACAACCCAAATAGGGTTTCAGCAGCAATGTTCGTATCATGATAATTTGTTTCCTGATCCTTCTAATTGGTCTACATGCATATCCAATAGGCCTATATGTTTGTCACGAGGGCCAAACTCCAGAAGTATTTTTTATTGATAGATACTTGGTATATACTGGATTAATGTAACTTTAACATCTCCATGATTGGTCTTTGTCATCTTCTGACACTCTAACAGCGTTATATATGTCATAATTTGAGTAAAATAAGCCACTAAAAGCAAGACCTATGAGTAGTAAGTTGTGCCCTCTTTTTTGGAGTTGTTGAACTAAATTTCCACTATTTTCGATGCATAGTGTGTTGAAAATTGCTTAAATACGGATAAATATATCACTGTGGCTTATCAGTCATTTACATTTCATATTTTCAGTATACAGTCGGTCCTTGCCAGTGGATAGTTAGACTTAGAGCATCAACAGTTTCGGATTGCATCAACGTCAAGGATTTGTTGTTAACGATGGAGTCTGTAACACTCTCAGGACGGCCCGAAGTTCGTGTGATGTGACTAAATCAGCATCTGCCAGAAAAGCACAGGGAATAAAACCGTGAGCACAACTAATGGTTGCAAAAGTATACGAGAAGTAAGTGACGTCCACAATGATCAAGTTCCCAAGCGACTTAAGCTGGTTAAAGGAGATGAGTTTGTTTATCATGTGACCAATGAATGTTATAAAAAGTACACCATGACTTCTGTTCTCTGTCGAAAAAGGAAGAGTGTCGCTAAATGCCAAGACGCTTCGCATTCTGAGCAGGAAGAAGATAGAAGTATACTCGTTCCCAGGCTGTCCGTCATCCACCGAATACAGAGACGACCACAACAGCCTTACGACAAGTGAAGTGTATTATCTGTTACAGTAAATTCCACAAACAACAGTGCACAAAATATCGCATCAGTGAATCAGTCCGTGCTTCAGCCTTTCTAGTTGCGACAAACTTGTTTCAAGATGATGTCTTCACCCGAAAGTGTTACCTTCAAGATTCGCATTGTTTATGCGATTTACTGTCACAGATAATACACTTCACTTGTCGTAAGGCTGTCGTGGTCGTCTCTCTATTCGGTGGATGACGGACAGCCTGGGAACGAGTACTTCTATCTTCTTCCTGCTCAGAACGCGAAGGGTCTTGGCATTTAGCGAGACTCTCCCGAGTCGCAGTCGCATCAAACGAGTCGCATCAAACGAACTGTCTTCAGGTGGTCCTGAGAGTGTTACAGATTCAATCGTTACCAACGAATCCTTGACGTTCTGATGCTCTAATTCTAACTAACCACTGGCAAGGACCGACTGTATAATGACAATATGAAATGTGAAAGACTGATAAGCCACAGTGATATACTTATCCGTATTCAAGCAATTTTCAACATACTATGCATCGAAAATAGTGGAAATTTAGTTCAACAACTCAAAAAAAAAGAGGGCACCACTTACTAGTCATAGGTCTTGTTTTTAAAGGATTATTTCACTAAAATGATGACATATATAACGCTGTTAGAGTGCCAGAAGATGACAAAGACCAATCATGGAGATGATAAAGTTACATTAATCCGGTATATACCAAGTATCTATCAATAAAAAATACTTCTGGAGTATAGCCTTCGTGACAAACATAGGCATATTGGATATGCATGTTGACCATTTAGAAGGATCAGGAAACAAATTATCATGGTATAAACATTGCTGCTGAAATCCTATTTGGGTTGTTTGTCATACTCTATACCCTTTCATCGGACAAGGCACAGTTTCCATGGAACGAATGGGTAGCTCCTCAAGCGAACAAAGAACAGGTCCAACACAGTATGTCTGCTTCCTGAAATGCACATGGCTTCAAGATGTTGTAGATTCCTTAAGGTAGATGGCAGCACCTTCTCAAGTAGTTCTGAGAGAGATTATCACTGGATAGTTTGATTGTACTCAAACAGTTTTGTTTGCGTTTGCGTTAAAATTCGCGATTAATCATGCCTGGGCATGTAATTAACCACTGTCAATTTTGTCTGTACATGGCTGCCATCATGGATTTATACAAATTAATCAATTTGAATAGCTATAGGCCTACGTACATTGATTAAGCAGTGATATTTCATAATTGTAACACCACAGATCCATACAAAAAAACTATATTGGACTTACTGTAACACTTACTTTGTCTCTGTCCTTCTTGACTGATGACTTAACCTGGAGCTTTTGGCGGCCATTTTGAATTTATGCAAATTAGGTTAACTCAAAAGGGGTTGATTATGGTTTCAATGAATAGCTTGGTATCAAAAACCCATGCATAGACACCAAAACCAACTTAATATCAGACTTACTTTCAAAGTTAGACCAATTTAACCAAATTTGGTTAATGCCGCTTTTTGGGGGTAGGGGTAACTTTTGTTGACATTTGTCACCATACAATACCCTGAATCATAAATATGATGCATGGAGTTATCAAAAGACTTAATAAGGAAACTTCTGACCAATTTTGGTTGCTTTATCTACAAAATTGGGTGTATGAGGGGTGATCGAATTTTGAGCGACTTTCAAATTGAAAGTGATTTTTGGGCAAAATTTCGCCAAATAGCGTATTTTTGTGCTGAAAATGAAGGATTATGGTACTGAACCATGCTAAAAATGTGTTAGTTATGTCTAAACTGGATAAATAAATGTTACATTTGAATCTAATGCTGCCTACTCTTGAATTATTCCATGAAAACTGAAATTTGCTATTTTGGCTGATTGGCGTCAAGGCGTAATCATGTATTAGGCTGCACAGAAAAAACGTACTTGATCTGGGAGTGTTACCCAAACTTTTTCCAATGGTCTCAACATACAGAACAGGAAAATACCAAGTTTTGCTGTAAAAGAGAGATGTACACAGAAACCCCCCAGAGCCTATACTAACTCGGATTATATGCTAGTTCTAAAGAAAATGACGGACGCACGCCTCCACAAGTTAGATTACATCAGTACATATTTAGCGGTCATTGCCCTTTGAATGTTTACTTCCCTACACTAAACAGTGTCAATGACAAAGCGCGCGCTTCGTGCGTCAGTACCCACGTGATCTCATTTACATATCCTTGGATCGAGTTTTCCAGAGCAGACAGCATGGTGTTGTTGTCATGTTTGAGACTCCTGCATGGACTCAGTAATACAGAAATCCAAGCCGCCGTCGTTCACCAATCAGGACCTAATGGAAGCTGAGATTGTCACTATGCATAGTTAGACTTTCACATCTATATGGTAAGTATACATTGATAAATTATCTCGTATCGTATTCATATCATTTGGCATCAATCTCTCATCGGATTGAGTGTTGTAAACTGGAGTACCGATGATCCATAGGCTGCAGAATTTCTGGAGTCTGGGTAGTCAGTCCGGATACTGACAGCTGACAACAACCTGCTTGGGTGAGACTTGAATTCGCCGAACCAGAAACATTGCTTGGACTTTAGTTTGTGTGAGGTATAGGTGTGGGAGTGTGAAGGCTGGGTAGGAGGAGTTTTCTTAAGGCCTTTGCGATGGCATCCATTTTTGCAATGGTAACACCAAAGATATGATGGATAATTCTCAAAATGTAGAGAATTGTTTTCTTCAATTCTCCATAAACATTACAAATAATATGAAATAGGCAAAGCCTAGAAACGAACAAAGTATACTTCTTTTGTTCGCTTCTGACTTTGCCTTTTTCGTATCATTTTTTTTTTTTTCGCAAACCATATATAGTCACTGTTATATTACGGAAGCTTAGAAGGGACATTGAAAATTATATACATATAGGCGCAGCCTAGTGCGAGTTCTTTTCATTTTCCTGGTCGTTTGTGGCTTGGTGATTTCTGATGAAATACTGGCAACCCAAAAGTTTGGAATTGCTGTGGTTGTGGATGATGCGTTGAATATTTGATCAATCGGGAAACGTATTGTTCTTTATCTGACATAGCAGACTGCCTATACCATATAGTATATGTTTCACACATTTCAAGGTCCGAAAATATGAATTATTTTCAGTATAATCAAACACAGTCGATCAGAATTGATACTCTGGATCGGATCTGGGATAAAGTATGTTGATCGAATATATAAACCACAAAATATTGGGATGCTTCTTCATTATAAATTAATTTGAGGAATGAAACTGATAGAATTATTTTAATTTTATCCTTGAATGAAAAATTAAGAATGCCAAACTGTTCGAAGAGAGATATTATTATATAATGGACAGAAATATTGCGATGTTTATAGTTACATATAATCAAATTATTGTAAACAAATGAAAAACAAGCTTGATAGCTTATGATGCCAGGACATTCCACCTTGAGGACATTTACCCCTGTAGACATTTCCCTAGATATTTCCTCCTTCAAACATTTCCCTCTGTGGACATTCCCCACTCCCCCTCCCCCCTTTTTTTTTTTTTTTTTGTATTATAACTACAAATGTGTAACACACTGAAATATTTTAAGATACTTTCAACAAGATTTGTATAATTTAGTAAAATATTGTAATAGATATCTTGGGTTTTGCCATGAATTACTTTCTCTTCAACAGGGCACTATTTTGACATGCATAATTCATCTCAGCATATCTGTGCTAATAAAGAATTCCATTGAATTGCGCAAGTGTATGTTACATTATTGATTGTTCGCCTCATGTAGGTGTTGTTTTTTTTTCATTCATGTAGGTTCTAATTAGCAAATAAACATCTATTCTATTCTATCGTATGGATCAAAATATTTATTTATTTATGACTACGTAATAGTTGTTAACGTATAGGATGTATACTACCGGTACCGTAGCTATTGTTTTATCATGCCGAATTATAGAAAATAATGAATAATAATAGAGAAATGCCCCAAATTTGTTTTTGTCAATATTTCAATTTTGTTAAACATTTGTACGAACTCATAGTACAAAAATATATAGGAAGGGGGAGGGGGGAATGCATGTCTAAATATGAGGGGGGGGGGGATGCATGTCTAAATATGAGGAATCTGACTTTCTAAAATTTCGTTTTATAAGTTGTTTGAGTTCTTGGTAAAATTTTGCTGTTTGACTTCAAAGCTATTCATGAATTGACCCCTCAGAAGTGTACAGATCTAAACACAATAAAATCTGCAATAAACTATAGCTTGATGAATGTGTTTGTTTTATGAACTTTACTTGCATCTTGGTTGTCCGTACCTATTAATTTAATGTCTAAATCTAGGCCATAATCTGAAGTGAACGGATGATATCTGACGGTTCAGACAATCGCAGTGTCACCGTTTACTTGGAAATGATTTCTTGCCTGTTATAATTAAAATCCCCTATTGATAATCAGCTTGTTGTGCCCCCCTTCTCCCTTTTCTTTGCGAACTTTGGATGACCTAATTTATCACGCGGACGTCAGCGACAGAACTTGAATGGCTTGATTTTGCTACGGCGTAAGGTCACAATTCCGTGGCAAATGTTCATTTTTTAAATGAACAACCGATTATCTCTTTACGAAACATCAGATTTTCAAAGCCTAATAAATAAGCTTGTTATAGATGGACACGGCGTAGAACTAAATTTTATGAAATTTCTGCACTGATGTGAAGTGCCATTTTCGCGAAAAAGAGGTCTGACCGCATTCTCAACCTGTAACCATTTGCGTGCGCGAAGTGCAGACGACACTCGGGCGTTTTCGCTAAATATTCTATCAGTCGGAAGGGAATCGGAAGGGAATTCATCCTTGAATTTATTAGCATATTATCCTTTTTTTGTTTCAAATCTATAGCAAATATTTTTAGATTAAATTTCGATACTGTTCTAATTTTAGCTATTACCCACACTGCCTCAAATCCAATATGGCAGCCCCCGCAAAATACGCCCACGCAAACGATGAAATCTGAACATGATAGACTACGGTGATTGTCTGTCTTTACATGGATTTACACTGGTTTGTGTATCTGTATTTTGTCTCACGTAATGCATGTATGTTACCTATTTAACGAACTCCGTTAGGGACCGCTTTGCGGTCCCGAACTTCGTTCGTTATAACAGCATTTTACACACTTGATAGTAAAAACACCTTTTCTTTTCAAATAGAATTGCCCAGCCTTTGTGCTCATGGTACCTGTGGTGGAGAAAGTCCCACTGTTCAGTCACAGACAGGGGGCTAGGTTGCAAGGTCTTGCAGGCTAAAGCATACACCCAAGTTCATATGCAAATATTCTTCCAAAGTCAAAGAACTGGGAAACACTGAAGGAATCAATGCACTGGGCTTGTAAATGCAGGTGACCTGTAGAATCCAGATCCCAATTTTGATGCAAATACTCAAAGCCCCAAACAAAAGTTTCTGCCAGTCAAGATTGTCAGAGGCAGCCTGCCACTCATTTACATTTCAAAGACATGTTTCCTGTAATAGACTGCAGTCACTGCCTTGATACAATGACTTTGGTTTAAATGCCTATCTGACATGTATAATGAATATTCAACCACAAAATACTTTTGGAGAATTCAAAAACAAATTTTCAATATATTTTCCATTATACTATAAATGTTAAATAATTTGATTAGTTAATATATATAAAAATGTGTTGCTTTCTTATATCTCTTTGACATGGGCGAAGCATTTCTTGGAAATATGTTTCAGTATTGCTATTCACATGGGAGCTCAAGCTTGTATGTTAGTTATATTTTGAGTGTCTAAATGGATGCCAGCACAAAGGCCTTAATCATTTTGTTTGACTTTGCAGTTTCATACTATAGCGGACGTTCATTTCCAGAGGGTGATCTTTTCTTGAATTTCAGTATCTATTCATCAGGCAATCTGATTAAAACTCAGACTTAATTAAATAGGATTGATAAGTTTGAAAAAAAAATTTATCATAACAAATAAATAAAGGTACTCACATAAACAGGGAAGCCACAAGATCATGATAACATTTACCATTGAAGCGTACAACAAGCCAAATGATCACAACTAGTAAAAGAATTTCCACATGCACTGGGCTTAAAACGTGAAATCACCATAAAAACCACAAAACTTAGCAAAGCGGAAGTCCGGTGTTCAAAGAGAAATAACTCTGATACCTGCTTAGGTGAAAACAATTAGAGGGTCGGGTAAAGAAAATTAAGTCATGCATGTTGACCGAGCGTACTGTGAGACACAGGCGAGTCACACCCGTCGAGCGCCTCATTTTTTTCTCTTCCCGGAAAAGTGGAAGAGCGGGTCTATAAAATGTTTCAAAGATTACAGACTATTTACAGGGTTTTAGAAAGAAAGATTTGTACAGTTGTTCATTCTATTAATATCAGCCCTTATGATAATATTGCTCAATTCGGCCCACTCGAAAACCCTTTGACGAAAAATATGATTGCATTTCCTTTGCGTTTCGGTTCAAGGTTATATGGTTCCAGATTTTTCAACTTGTTCCATTCATTTGTGTTGTTCGGGGACGAACACTGGGATCTCCTGGATTTCAACTTCTTCTTTATTAAACACGACGTTTCGCTATAAAGTCTGCCCCTAGCATTCTCGTGGATGACGTGTCTTCCACCAAAACATGCCAAACAGGTTTTGTCAAAAGTCAAATCATTGGTCATCGGATCACTGACATAACATTTCCTGAATGCAATTTATCACGCTGTGCAACAATCGGTGCACAAACATACATGTAGTCTTCACAATCCTACTTAATAACCGTTCCTCTATCAGACATGTCGCTAATTAAGATCTGGGGCAGTCTGTATCTTAAATCTGTCACGCATGTCAGACTGGCGACCCAGTTCAAAGTTCAACTTCAACGGGCGAATAGGTGCCTATCCGATTATTTCTCTAGTGAACGAGGCACAGAAAAATCCAACCCAGGTGGCTGACGAAGTTCTTGCTCTCCATGAGCAATCACTGAAGAATATTATTTGCTCGGATAGGCACCTATTCGCCCATTGAAGTGGGACTGTGATTGGTCGCCAGTCTGACATGCATGACAGATTTAAGATGTACACACTGTCCAAGATCTTAATTAGTGACATGTCCTATAGAGGAGCGGTAATTAAGTCTGTGTTTTAATCAGATTGTTCATCAGGTTAGAAAGAGATGGCTAATGCAATTATATTTTACTTAGTTGAGAAGAAAAATTAATGCAAGAGTCAAGCCAAACCCCCATTCCCCAACCTTGGGGTTTAGTGGGGACTTAACAAATAGGAGTTGTTAAAATGCTTCACTGCACCCACTCAATATTGAAGTGAATTCCCACCTAAAGCTCAATCGAATACAATTAATGTCTCATCCCTAGGTCAAAAAAATTATCATCTGAATCCCAACATACGGTGATGCTTTTCTTCGACTTTGTCTCTGGTTTTTCCTCCTTGAACACAGAAAATTGGCAGAAAATTGCTATGAATTAACTGAAAATTCAGTTGATTTCTTGGAAAATACAAAGAAAACCTAGAAAATAAAGTTGGTTTCTTCAGAAATAGAATAAAACCATAGGAAATTGAAAGAAAATGACAATGGTCCTAATGGGTCACCATACCAACAAAAACAGACAGTAAATGTGTGAAAGTCCAACCCACTGGAGCATAAACTTGTTCATCCTCGCGAGCCAGTGTATCGATCGCTGGCTTGGTTAGCTACCCATAGGAGTTCTGGATATAAATAGATCAAGGGGTTTCCCCTGAATCAACCCAATCAGTGAACGCGCTAAGCTAGTTGATTAGGCCAACCCGCTGCGAGGTATGAGATGTGACAGGTTTCAATTTCATCGTGGGCCAAACTGCTTTGATGTCAAGTGGAAATCGACATCAGAAGTCAAAGCAAAAACCACATGCTGGGGATACCGACATGCAAATTCAAAACAAGCGCGGGGGATGAAATGTACGAGATTGTATAATAGAGGCGTCGTCTCAAGAACTCATTCGAATCACCAAACATGTCCAGGTAAACCCTCTGCGAGGATTTAGGATTTACCTGGACTTGTGAAGATGAAACTTGTTGTGATTCCCCAGGTAATCTCACACTAAGCCCGACCCTTGCCCGAGGTTTGGGGGGGGGGGGGATTTTGCTTGACTACTGCATAATCAAACGAAATGATGGGAAAAAAAACACCAATCAGCTCATTAAAAAAAGCATGGCAGCCATATGTATGGCAAATCCGTCATGTAAGACAGATACAATAGATGACTACATACATTGGGGAGCCATTCAACCAAGGAGTGAAAAGGATCAAGTATATATAGACAGACCTGACAGACTATGGAGTCTATGCCTCCAATGCAATTTGCAACAAGTGGAAACGGAAAACCATTTTCTCCTTACATGTCCGAGCTCCAGTACTATCCGTAACCAACTTGAGCTTCTCTGTGGCACTCGACCTACCCTTCTTAGTCTTCTTAACCCTCCTGAAAACTTTGCTAAGGCAATCGCCGAGAAAATTCATCTAATGTACGAACAGCGTTTGACCCATGGCAAATAGAACCACCAAGCTTATCTTTGCCTGGGACCATAATATTCACAATAGTTGAAGTATTACACTAGAATTCTGAATATGCAATTGTTTAAAATTGAAATTACTGGCAGGGCTACATGCCCACGGACTAATGACGCATTGATTGAGTCCATGTCACTGAAAACGGGTACTTAATTTATCTACCTGTCTCTCAAAAACCTGGACAGGTGTAAACTTCGACCCCTGTTCGCCCAGTTGGACACGTCCTTGTAACAAATACTGTATATATAATGCAACAGCGTAATTTTAACCCATTGTTTTAATCCTGTTTTTAATATGTTGGTGCCATATTTTGTCATACTTTGTACACCAAAGTCGCACAATAAACCTGATTGATTGATTGATATTGCACGCAAAGTGTTGCCGATTGAAGTTGTCTTACATGACGGGTCTGCCATATGTATGCCTATTACTTGATTGCCAGTGTGTTAGATACAATGACATCCCTGGGGTTTTTCCTCCCTCTGGAGTTAGGCATGCATGGCCATGGGCATATTGAGGCCCATTTAAGGCTCTAGTAAATTGGAGTGATGGCAGTATTTGCTCACTGATGTTGTGAGAGGAGTAAGAGAGCTTCTTGAAATTGGGAAATTGAAGGAACTGGCATGAGGCTTTCCAAACCGAAGCTCCCTATAAAAATCACCTGTGACAGTATTGATGGAAGTGATGACTCTGAGGGAAGGGATCAGATCTTCCCCAAATTAGGGAGAACCATTGGTACCCAAATTAGGAATTATAGAATCTGTTTTGATCAGGCCCCGAGTATCTTCATTGTTTCATGCATGGAGCAAAAATTTCAGTTCTGCCCGGGTCCATTGAAATGATTTTGCAGCGAATATATTTTGCTAAATTGTACTACTAATAATATTAAAATTATCCTGTTATAAATCCATATTGAAAACTTACATCACATAGAGGTCTCCTTCATTCAAGTTTTAGTTAATGTATCATTTTACGTGACGTCATGCTACGTCAGATGAATGAGTGAGGACCACCATAACATTCCAAAGACAATGGAAGGCAATCAGTGATGTTTTCGAAAGTGGTGACTCCCGTTTTGTGGTGGTATTATATATTCATTTAAGTTTTGACTTTACGTATACCCGGAAGAAGAAAATAATCCACAGAACTATTACCATGTACGTAAACAACTTTTACTATAACTACGAAGGCCTTGATTGCTGACATTTTAGCAGAACATTGGGAAACTTTGCAGTTCACCTTTGAACTGTATCACTTTTGGCCCATCTAAATTATACCATTGATGCAAGCAAAAGGAAGGTTACCATACAATATCGGTTACAAAGGTAAATTTTTAACCATAAAGTTGACAATTTCAAACAATTTCCCAAATTCATCTTCATGTTAAATAATACAAAAATACATTTGCAAATTTGTTTTGAATTCATTGTCAACTTTATGATAACAAAAAATTAATCATTTTAATATTTGTATGGTAACTTTCTGTATTTTGCTGGAATATCTTCCATAATGTGTATTATTTAGATGGGTCAAGAGTGCTCAGTTTAATGGTAAGTTTCCCCTTTATTGTTGTTTCAAGCGTGCCCTCTCATGATTTAACAATTATACATGATTTATCAAGTCCAGAAAATGATTGCACTGCATATGAATTGTCATCATCTCAGGCATACATGTATGCCTTTCATCGTTTAAAAAAAAAAATGTAACAAAGTCACTTCACTGGATAATAATAGTTTGGGCTTTTGTCGACTGGGGCTTTTGTCCTTGGGGCTTTTTGTACCCTGGGGCTTTTGTTTTTGTCCCCTGGGGCTTTTGCCCGGACACCCATCCAGTGGCGTCGGAACGTAATTGAAAGTGGGGGGGCCCACTATCACAGCCCAACAGGCGAGGGTCCAGGGGCCGCCTAGGCCCCGTAAGCTCCGGGGTCCTAGATCGCCGGAGATGCGTTCTGAGCATTTTCCCGGAAATAAAACTGATCAGCACATGCAAATTTATGGTTCTATTTTCACGATTTTTTCCCCAATTATAAAGACGCATCGATATTGAAAACATCGCACCTCAATCTCATGCCTGCATCCATTTGACTTTCTAGTTATATTCAAAACATACAAAACAATGACTTTTAGTTCTTGGAAGGGAAACCAATAATATGCCTACCGATACGATTCATTCACACAAAGATAAAACAAGGAAATCCTCATAGCCCAACAGGCGAGGGTCCAGGGGCAGCTTAGGCCCTGCAAGCTCCGGGATCCTAGATCGCCGGAGATGTGTTCTGAGCGTTTTCCCGGAAATAAAACTGATCATACTGCATGCAGATTCATGGTTCTATTTTCATGATTTTTTCCCATTTTCATGATTTTTTCCCAATTATAAGCACGCATCGATATTAAAAACATCGCACCTCATGCCTGCATTCATTTGACTTTCTAGTTATATTCATAACATACAAAACGATAACTTTTAGTTCTTGGAGGGGAAGCCAATATGCCTACCGATACGATTCATTCACACAAAGATAAAACAAGGAAATCCTCACAGCCCAACAGGTGAGGGTTCAGGGGCCACCTAGGCCCTGGAAGTTCCAGGGTCCTAGATCACCGGAGATGTGTTCTGAGCGTTTTCCCGGAAATAAAACTGATCATACTGCATGCAGATTCATGGTTCTATTTTCAAGATTTTTTCCAATTATAAGCACGCATCAGTATTGAAAATATCGCACCTCATGCCTGCATCCATTTGACTTTCTAGGTATATTTAAAACATGCAAAACGATGACTTTTAATTCTTGGAAGGGAAACCAATATGCCTACCGATACGATTCATTCACACAAAAATAAAACAGGGAAATCCTCACAGCCCAACAGGCGAGGGTCCAGGGGCCGCCTAGGCCCCGGAAGCTTCAAAGTCCCAGATTTCCAGAGATGCGTCCTAAGCGTTTTCCCGAAAATAAATTCGAACATAATGTATGCAGATTTATGGTTCTATTTTCACGTTTGTTTCGCATTTATGAGCACGAAAAATCTTTCATGGCTGAATCCATTTGACTTTCTAGTAATATTTAACACATAAGAAAACAATGACCTTTACATCATGAAACATTAGAACCAATATGATACCGATTCATTTATACAAAGCTAAAATAAGCAATCTTCACAACCTGACATGCGAGGGTCCCGAGGCCGCCTAGGCCCCGGAAGCTCTGGGTCTCAGGTTGCCGGAGATGCGTATTACGCGTTATCCCGGAAATAAATCTGAACACAATGTATATAGATTTATGGTTCGCCGTTCTTATTTTCACATTTGTTTCGCATAAAGACGATATTGAAGAATATGCCCGACTCTGTTTGACTTCTTGGTTTAACACAAACAAAACAGGCCTATGACACACCACTACACGTCCTGGCACTCTATCGGTAATTTTTATGTATGGATATGATCAGTTAGTAGTGCCGAAAAGTGGGGAGGCCCAAAGATATTTGGGGGCCCCCTAAGTCAAAAGTGGTTAACATTCATTAGTTTATCTCGCCATTGAATGATTTTGGGCAGAATTATTAACATTTCCTGAACAATGTGATGAATCTTGCAGATGGCAGATAGAGAAACTGTGATTGAATGAAGGGAAATAATTCTTGGCAAAATTGTATTGGACATAATTCAAATAATATACATGTATGTACATTAAATATGAGTCAACAATAAAATATTGCACAATACGATGACAGGAGATGGAGGAGTATTAGACTAATATTAATATATCTGTAGAAAGGTCTGGGTCCCATTCCTAAACAACTTGTGTAAGATGTGGATGACAATTTTAGTCCTGTGGTTTAGTTAATCTGCTTCCCTAAAGAGCTTTAAAAGCCTCAGATGTTTGTTCTCTTCCGCCATCTCGACTAGTCACTTCATTCCCTAATAGCACCTGGGACCCGCCGCACGCGTTAATTTAATAGAGTGTGTTCAGACTTCCGCACAGTATGCTTTCTTCCGTGGTGTGGATTTTGTTGATGACCATATGCAACATAACGGGTCAGGTGGAAAGCTGCTGTGTGCATGCCTACACTAGGGAAAAATGGTGTTTTAAGGCTTCTAAAAAAAATTGGCCATTTATCATCACCTCAAATATGCGCTGTATATTCGCATCACATTGAAATTAATAGGCTATGTCACCTATAGCTGACCGAGGAGTATGGAATGGCTGGCAGTTATCTTATGGAATGACTGGCAGTTATGGAATGGCTGGCAAAGTACTATGGAATGACTGGCAGAGCTCTATGGAATGGCTGACATAACACTATGGAATGGCTGACAGAGCATTGAAATGGCTGGCAGTGCACTTTGGAATGGCTGTTAGAGCTCTATGGAATGACTGTTAGAGCTCTATGGATTGGCTGGCAGAGCTCTATGAAATGGCTGACAGAGCTCTATGGAATGGCTGGCAGAGCACTGGAAGGGCTGGCAGAGCACTGGAAGGGCTGGCAGAGCACTTTGGAATAGCTGTTAGAGCACTATGGAATGACTGTTAGAGCTCTATGGAATGGCTGGCAGAACTCTATGGAATGGCTGGCAGACCACTATGAAATGACTGACAGAGCACTATGGAATGGCTAGCATAGCACATGACTATGGAAGAGCTGGTATAGCACTGGAATGGCTGGCCGAGCAATTTGGACTGGCTGTTAAAGCTCTATGGAATGGCTGGCAGAGCTCTATGGAATGACTGGCAGAGCACTATGAAATGACTGACAGAGCACTATGGAATGGCTGGCATAGCACTATGAAATGACTGACCGAGCACTATGGAATGGCTGGCAGAGCTCTATGGAATGGCTGTCAGAACACTATGGAGTGGCTGGCAGAACATTGTGGAATGACTGGCAGAACACTGTGGAATGACTGCCAGAGCACTTGGAATGACTGGCAGAGCACTATGGAATGGCTGGCAGAGCACCATGGAATGGCTGGCAGAGCACTATGGAATGGCTCGCAGAGCACTATGGAATGGGTCGCAGAGCACCATGGAAAGGCTGGCAGAGCACTATGGAACGCACATTCCTCTCTTGACTTTCATGTTCACTTTTGAACAAGTTCACAAGTATTTCTATTTTCATTGTATATACATGTACATGCATGCAAGTAGAAGCCTTCAGAAACAGCTATGATTGGCTGGATTGACGTATAGTTTTCTTCATCGACGAGCGAAAATAAAAAAAATGCTGAAAAATTTGAAAAATCTTGTTTTGCCACATTTTATTAAGGTTCCATGTGATTAGAGTTACAAACGATTTTCTAGAAAAGTTGACTAGATATGTAATGTCTGGAATTGAATAGAAGTCTCCAGGACTGAATTCTTTACATATCTTATTCTGCTTATTGTCTTTATTGTTTATTGTCTTACACATTTTTAGCTCGGTAATATTACCCTCAGCACTAGCATTGCACGTTTTATTGTAATCCAGAGGATAAGTGAAAATTCAATTGAATACATGTAGAATACAATGGAGCTCTACTCATTCAGTCTTCAAGTTTGTAGTCCATTTCGTTTTCTGGATGTCCCTCATTCCAACCCACCCAAATACTGAATGTCCCTCATTACTGTTCATCTGCCAGTTCATCTTTCTTTCATTTTCAACACAATTTTATCACTGTAATTCAAGTCACATATTCATGCAGTCTTACACAACAATTCCGCTTTCTTCTTCCACACATATTCACAATTTCTCGTGTTTGGTTGAGGTACATGTTGGCCTATTACAGAGTTTCAAATTTGCATTTGTCCGATGTGGTCCAGTCACAGTGCCGGATCCGACATTTCATCCTGGGCAAGGTCATACCAAAGACTTAAAAAGACTTGCATGTATCTTCCTTGCTAGGCGCTCAGCAGTAATAGTATAGATCAAGGACTTAGTGTCAGGATGATGTTGCTGGGTCATTGCGATGAGACTGAAAACATGTTGAAAGTGAATTAATATACTCACACTATCATGTGGTAATTTCTCTAATAATTCAATCCCCGTATCAACATTTCATCACCCCCAATATTGGGGACAAAATTCAATTGAGAAGAAAAGCTGAGAACCGAACTCACGACTCTGGGGATACTGTACTGCTCTACCAACTGAGCTACCGAGTCCAATTGAGAACGGCTCGCTAATTCAATCCATTTCACAAGTACGTGGCATATTGCCACGATAACAAGTGAATTTTGGATATATATTTGAAGATACAATTTTTCGACTAATAATTGCAGTCATCTTCAGAGATAAATTATAATATAATTATCCCTGTATTGTCATTTTATCTCCGAATATATATCCAAAATTCCCTTGTTATCGTGGCAATATGCCGCATACATGTGAAATGGATTGAATTAGCGAGCTGTTCCGAACTGGACTTGGTAGCTCAGTTGATAGAGCAGTGCCCTTACTGCTTTGAGGTGTACTTGAGGTGTAGTTGAGGTGTACCTGTGAGGTGTACCCTCAGATATTATGAGGTGTATTTGAGGAGTAGATGAGGTGTAGTTGAGGAGTAGATGAGGTGTAGTTGAGGAGTATCGAAATATGCAAATTGGTACACCTCAGTGAGGTGTACACCTCAGTGAGGTGTACACCTCAATTGAGGTGTACACCTCAGGTGAGGTGTACCCCTCAGGTGAGGTGTACCCCTCAGGTGAGGTACTAACTGAGGTGTACTTGAGGCATATCCAATTTTGAAAAATTCATACCTCCATTGAAAATAGGTACCAGGCATATTTGTATTCTCATTTTTTAGTGAACACCGTTCAGTAGATTGATCCCCATCCTCCTCCTACAATAACTTTGCTGCAGCATTTTTCGCTACAAAGCCTACAACTAACATATGAGCAGCCAAACTTGAAAGTAGGGGAAGATGACCGTGTATGTCGGAAAATGGTAGCACCACACTTATAAAGGAGCTTCAACATTGGCTCACAAGTGCCCCAATTGCCACACAGAGGATTCCAATGCAAAAGCATACAAGGGACCAATGTATTTGGGAAGTGACAGTTAACATATCCATTTTGGAAATATATCTGGATGGTTGACAACATATCCACAGGTGCCAAAGTTTGCATGAGATTAACAATAGTTTCTCTGTAAATTATACAACAGTGCCCATTAACTGATTGCTATGATAATTTGAAGAGAAGAATGTTACAGCTGGTTTTAGTTTGATGTATTAGTGTCCTGGTGTCCAAATAATAATAAAAATAAAATAAAAATTGAGTTTACATAACATTTTTCATGTTGTTTAGAGGTTCAGGAGGTGTACTTGAGGTGTACGTAGGTAATTTAAAAGTGAGGTACATGTTTTTTTGACAAAGTCAATGAGGTGTACTTGAGGTGTAGGTAATTTAAAGTAACATTCATGCCAGAATGATGATCCAGCATAGACATGTAAAGAAAAAATTAAATTTAATGCCATGTTCAGCAATATTTTGTCTATTTAGCGAGTATGTATATTTTTTATCATTTAGAAAGTGATCGTATAACAGTATTTTCATTATTTTGGGATACAAAACGAGTAATTAGTGAGTATGAATAAAAGATTGTGCTGGCAATTATTTACAATAAGTGGATGGTATATTATGCTCAATTTCATGACAAACCTTTCCACCAAGTCCACCATATATCTTGGGTGTAGGTGGATAACTGTATCTTATGTTCATGCCAAGCTTGTTACGGTGGAGTGTAGGAAATACTTGAGATGTAGATAAATTATGAGGTATAAGTACATACTTGTATACTTTTGTACATGCATATTTTAGCAAAGTCCATGAGATGTACTTGAGGTGTAGGTAAATTACAATTATATATTTTGACAAAGTTTATGAGGTATCACTCACTGTTAATTATTATTTGTTAATTAAACAAGGGCTGTACTTATTTCAAACTGTCAGACTGAATTGGTGTATGTTACAATAGAATATTAGACTAAGGCAGGAACATCCAACTGAGACATAGAGTTAAAAAGTATTAAGAAAATAATTAAAGAAGAGCTCCAGCTGAGAATGTATATGCAGGTGACACAAGAAATAGCAGAAGTAGATTTTATGTATTGTAAACTGGAAAACAAGGTATGACCTGTCAAGTGGTTCTTTTATTCATAGACATGATAGAGGGTGTATGAGATTTACAGTTAGCCAACCCATTTATTGATTTATTTTAAAATATAGCGCTTAAATGAACTAAGAAATGTACTTTAAAATATAAATAAAACATTTAGTTGATCATGTTGATGGGCAGTGAAATCTGTATGGGAAGCCAAGGTAAACTTGAGGTGTACAAAAATTACAAGTATATTTTGACAGTCCCAGAGGTGTACTTGAGGTACATGCATAGTTTGGCAAAGTCCATAAGGTGTACTTGAGGTGTAGTATATAACATATCTATTTTTGACAAAGTCCATGAGGTGTACTTGAGGTGTAGGTAGATTACACGTATATTTTGACAAAGTTCCAGAGGTGTACTTGAGATACATGCATATTTTGGCAAAGTTCATAAGGTGTACTTGAGGTGTACATGTAGGTAAATTACAAAAATATTTTTTCAAAGTCCATGAGGTGTACTTGAGGTGTATACACCTTGAAAAAGAAAATGAGGTGTACACCTCAGGTACACCTCAACTACACCTCAAGTTGAGGTGTACACCTCAGGTACACCTCGACTACACCTCAACTTGAGGTGTACACCTCAAGTCTGTAAGGGGTGGGATGGTATCCCCTAAAGTCGTGAGTTCGATTCTTACTCGAGCCAGTATTTATGGCAGGGTGTTTCACAATGTAGGAATATAATTATATTATAATTTATCCCTGAAGATGACTGCAATTAAATTCAATTGGTAGTTGTAATAAATTTTATCACCTACTAAAATCATTGAAATGACAAAGAAATAAGGATTATATGAAGGAATTTGAAGTATTTCGTTAGCTTCCTGTTTTAATAAATTTGATCACCCCCAGATTTTATGGTGGAAAAAATTCACTTCAATCTGTTTGAATTATTAGAATGTAGATTACCATGCATAGGGCATAACTGTTATTGGTTAGTAATCAAGTTTTTCAAAACTGGAAGAAAAATGTTGATGTTTGTACTATCATGACCACAGATTCTATGAAAATCTCAATGTTTTACATCATCTTGCCTTGGGTGAAGTAATTTTTAGAGAGCGAGACCCAGTGTTGTGTTCCCTTGCCTGAATATTAGTCTCTTTCACAGTTTAGAATGAAGAACAGACTCGTAGTCAGAATGACCCGAGAGGCTATTGGTCACAAACCACTAAATATTCGCCTTACTTAATATGTAGTAAATTGGCAGAGCACATCTTGAGAAACTATACTCCCTAATATTCGCCACCACAAATGACCCACCACACCAGGTAGCCTGGCCTTTCCGCTCAAATTATATGGAAAAATCAGTATACATTCTCCACCAGTTTGTCAAGATAAGACCGTCAGAAATAGGGTCATCCAGCCCGAAATTATTACTACAAATTTCGGAGATGGCCAATCAGACTGGCCCAGAATTTTTTCCAATTAAAATCTGAAAAGGTGGTTTGATATATTTGAGAAACATTTTAAAATATGTCACAGAGCATTTCTGGCCCAGTCAGTTGGCCAATCAATGTTCGCTGGAAGTCAAGTCCTGATAATAATCTTACACCCAGAAACCTCAATATAGGTTTATGACCTGTTCACTCACAATAGAATGTACAAAACATTACAACATGTAGGTCCACTCTGCTAGATTCCACGATAAACTAATCCACTAACACACATTTCCGTCAATCATTGACGGAACATGACATTTGCAACACCTATAAATTCAAAAATATCGTTAACAAACAATGTGCCCTGTATCTTACTATCTTGAACATGTCAATGAATTGCATAAGATGAAAATAAACAGGAACCCCTATGAATTCCATGTACAGTTTTCAATTTAGCGGGACAAAACAAAAATGACATCTGCAACATTTTTGTTACCTTTGTCAAAATCTATTTTGTATATTTACAAGAAATTTCTTGTAAGACAAGCACTTGCATATGCTCAGTGGAATTTAGGCCAATTGTATTGATGTATCTGTACCCTTGTCAGTGTATGACATCACCCATGCTGTAATACAGGGTCTTTTCAAAATTTTGCTAATTTCATTTCTGTCACGGGAGTAGGACGAAAATGACATTAGCAATGTTTTTTAAATGCTCATAGTGTCCATGTATTGGTATTTAACACACTGGCAATGGTACATACACATGTATATCTTAGTAAGGTCAAGCTAGTATCACTGTAAATCTTTTTTTGAATAATTTAGTTGACATTTGATTTGTGGTGATTATTGTAAAAAAAGTATGATGGAAAAATGACATTAGAACAATTAAGTGACATTAGCAACATTTACATTTCTGTCTCTCTATTATACTGCAGACAAGAAATATACCGGGTAAGACTGTCTCTCTACAGGGTAAAATGGTTACACAACCTTGGTGGGTTTAGCAAACATGTACATGACAAGGAGTTAGTTTTTTAGTATTTTGAACGTTGCTAATGTCATTTTTCGGTTGGACGGAGAATTTGACGGAAAAGTGGACTAGGTTATTGTGGAATCTGCCTACATATCCTTGACCTGATAAATTCTCCTTGTGTACAGTAAACTTCCTTGTTACCTGATCACTGTTAAAGGGGAATTTACACCCAAAAATTCTGATTAATCAAATTTTCCTACCCCTTGTCAATCTTTTGTCGACTTTTCCCCAATGACGGGGAGTGTGGTCATGAAAATTCACCCACTTATCAATCTAGATATAAGGAAGATAGTGAAAGAATAAACGACAAACAATAATTTCATATTTGCATTTATTTCATACTGTACATAATTTCAGTCAATGGGACTGTCAATTGGGCTTCATGCAGTTATAAGAACCCCAAATAAGAACCCCAAATGCAGTATCAAATTGATCAAAAAATACAACTGGAGTGACATTTGCCCAATATAATGTCAAATTCATCTGAGAAATACAGGAATATGAAACGAAAAATTAATATTGAACATGATCTGGTTAAATATGAAGCTGCATTTGGGGTTCTTATACTGGGTTAAGTCTGATTGACATTCCCATTGACTGAAATTACATACAAAAACATACAAGTCTGCCCAACTCTCAATTCAAAAATGGGCGATTCCACGACAGAGAGTGACAGTTGCTCAAATTTGAAACTGCTAGGATTGGAACATCTGTTGATTTTTTGCATCAACCAGTACCTGAACTAAGACAAAATGAAGTTTTTGTCACTGACCGGTCCACATTCTAGAAAAAAATACCATTGAAACACCCAGCAAACTCGGATAGCCATAAAATGTGATTTTCTGCTAGGCCTCAGAATAAGATGTTAAATCTGAATATTCATCTCAGTTTGGTTATATCTGATGTAAGAAACTAATAACAACCATGTATTCTAACATGAAAAGTTGCCAAATTTGTAAAGTTGGCAAGACTATGTCATTTTCACACAATGTAACTTACGTGGCCAATTTTCATGGGTCATTTTGTCAAGAGATAGTATAGGCGATAGATATAAAAAACCTCATCCATCAATGAAACTACCTCATGTCCACTAGGAACATACACCTCTTAACTAGTTAGAAACATGAATAGTTGAATAGAAATTTAGACGAGTGAAACATGTCACGTGAGTTACAAAAGTGTCATGTAAGTTACATAACAAAACCATTTAAACTTGGAAGAATTTTTTGTCGAAAGAAAATCCAACTATTAAGTATATCTAACATTGTTACCACTTAAAGTACATGTATACTAGTAAGATACTCTAAACTGTCTTTGCAGACTAAGTACAGGGTCCTATCCCATAAACAATTCCATGTTTTCACTGAAAATATGGTAATGAGTTTGGTAATTAATTAGAAAATAATTAGCAGTTAAGTATCACAGAAATTGTTATTCCTGTATAAGTACATTGTATTATTCAATTTCTAAACATTTCTGCAAGTATTTCCTGAATAAATAGTCCAGAAACCCATCCCATGTAACTTACGTGACGAACATTTGTAACTTACGTAACACTGGTTAACAATCTTCATAATCCTTGTGGTGAAATATGGCAAAGTGACTGATGACAACTTTACTCATATCTACTAATTCATTGTTCAAGCTATTGCCATAGGTGAGAACTTTTAAGATTCTTCCAACCAAATCAGAGAATTTTTAACATATGTCAAATGAACCAAAACTGCCCTAATTCTCGAAGTAACTTACATGACATTTTTTTAATTAAGCCCAGATACTAATTAATTTGACTGAAATTAATCAAAAACCCATTCATAGTATAAGAAATACTTTTACTTAAGTGAATTGTTTTGTTATTGGTGTAGTCATGGCTGTTAATTGTGTCAGATGTTGTTACTAATGCATTCCTAGCAGGAATGAAAATGTAACTTACGTGACATGGAATTGCCCAAATGACGCCATTGACCCCCATTCGATTCCATAATGATGCCATTTGACGCCTCAAACAAATTGATAAATTCATCAGTTGAGCTCATTAACAATTATGTCAAAGAGTGTTAAATCTGCTATGTCACTTCCTTTTCCATGTGAAGGTAATAAATACATATCATCTGGTGTCATCATGGGGCAAAGAGCTAAAGTTTATACTGTGGTACTTTTGCAAGTTTATTATTCAAGATACCATAATGTTCTAGATTATATCATGATTTATACCTTACTTCTTGGTTAATGACTCGATATAACCTGCTCGAACAGTCTGACTCGGGTCCTGTAACAGTTTGACTGACCTTTGTGAGAATACTGGTTGTCCCGAGCAATTATCAGGCAGGTGGATACTCGTCAAACTGGGCTGATTAACGAGACACCCTCTTCATTATTGAAACCATCGGTGAATAATTCATCACCATTCTGAAGAACTTGAAAGGCCAGTTATGATCAACTCTGTAAGCTTTGGGTCGATGTATTTAAAGATTCATTATGTAAGGGAGCATCTCAAAAGTCGGAACGTCTCAAAGGCATTTTTTTGACCATAAAGGAATGCATGAAAGTTCCGTTTTCAGGCACTGTCTGAACGGTCGGAAGAACAGGAATGTTCTCATTGAATGTTCCATAAAAGGGAAACATTCTTATCGTACGTTCAGTCCAAACAGCTGAATTTATTGTGAAATTCTTAAATTATTGTCTAATATTCATTTTATTAATAATGTATGCAATAAACACTGCAAACATCAGAATTGTCAGAGGATTCTGACTTGTGCAACGTTTCTCTTCTCGTCTTCTGCACTATGGAGCTCAAGCAACAACTAATGGAGAACTGATTCTCTCTTGATAAACGGAAATGTTCGGGGTAATCAGAACATTTGGTTGAGTGCATCAGAATGTTCGGATGCATCAGAACATTCGGGCGCATCAGAACGTTCAGAATGTAAACTGCCGAACGTTATTGCCTAGAATAACATCATGTGCTGCTGAACATTCCTTAATTTGTTACGTTATGACTTTGAGATGCTTCCTGACAGTGACGGTCTGGGGTTTTTCTAGCCGTTTTTTCATCGTGGTAACCACGATGAAAAAAGAAAAATATTGAGTTTTGCAGAGAATTTCAAATTGAGTTTTGATAAAAAAAATTGAGTTTTGCGATTTTTGCCGTTTGCAGTTGTCAGTTGATATGTTGTCTCGCATGACCCGCCCACATCAATAGTTAGGAGATAAATAATGCCGTATGTGTATTAATTATCAGTAATTTTTGGCTGTAAAAAAAATAAGTAAGCAAATCCAAGTAAAACGAATGAGGTGGTCGCTTGCCGTCACAGCGCGGAGGCCACGAGTGGCAAAAGCCGCCATTTTGGTCCACATTCTTCGGGGAACCCCTGGCCTGATTTCAAAACGAGGCACAGTCCTTTTCCCGGCATGAATCTCTAGCGAGGATTCCCTCGTGTCAAACACACAGCAGTTTTTAACTCCGGCAGTTTTGATGGTCGCGTACCAAAGCCATTATTGTTTTAGTTAACGGGTCAGTTGTTTCCTCATCAACCAGTCGGCACATTGTGCCGAATTTAACCATTCATTTCTCTAGTGATACGCTTTTGGGCGAAGTGATCGAGCGCTTCACATCTTCACTCCCGACAACAACAACGACAACACAGGCTGTCGACCTGCACGTAACGAAATACTCGTACAGCTTAAGGACGATGGACATACAAAAGTCGTTGCCCTGGACAGAGAATCCCTATCTTCAGTCATTATAAAAGAATAAAAGAAGTTGAAAATTCGGGTAATAAATCCTGCAGTTATCTTTAATAGTGGTCACATGTAAGAGTGGTTTCTCAGGATTTCTATTTACAGAATGTGTGCGCTTTTGAGTTTTACTGTCTACCATAATTATTTACGTTATGTTTCAATTAAATTAAAGCAAACTTAAGATGTCTCTTTAGAGAATAATTATTTCATAAATGGTTTTTTCTGGTGATCTTTAGGAGAGATTTCAGAGTATATAAATCTGTAAAATAGGAATTTTGTCAGGTTATATATTCAATCACATTCTTCTCTGTCAACGGTAGAAAATTTAGCTTCAATAATTAATAATTATAGCTTTTAGCATGTATGTTTTATTATGAGAAAGTCAAGCTAAACAACCTATTAACTGACAATGGCCATACTGTGGTTTGGTGTGGTTGAACAGGAGTGTACAAGTGTATTCGGTCGACGGCCGAATATTTTAGGCTGATGTTTATCTTCATTGACAACGCAACAGCAGTTCAATATGTTGTGTTGCTCTAAGAAGACACGACACGCTACTGTCGCCTTCAATTGTTGAACAACACACGGTACCCTGCCACGGTTTGGGCCAACGGGTTATCACGTAACACTGGGTTATTTTACCAATGTTACATAGACTGTATATAATTCATGTAAATAGGGTTGTCAGTATTTGTCGATCTCTAAAGTAACGTCTACGGTGCTTCTGTTCTCGTAAATATATGACCAACCTCAGTTCTGTAATTGGTACGATGAAAAAGTTGAAAAAATTGAGTTTCATCATTTTTTTGATGAAAAAGGAAAAAATATTGAGTTGGTGCAAAAAAATAGAGTTTCCAAAATTTTGAAATTGAGTTTGTGAACAATTTTGGGCTAGAATAACCCCTGGGTCACACTTGTGCCAACAACATCGACCATGCTACATGTAACCGTGCATGCATCTGAAACATTTTAACATGGTTGTGTGAAATCAACATGTGTCAAGAGTGTCATGTGTCAAGTGTTCATTTGGAAGATTCCATTTCACAAGTCCGGTGAGGAGAGGGACGTCTGCTTTCATACAAAATAATCGAATAAAACAAACATTCAAATAAATTACAAGATACATGTAGAATTTCTTTCTGAAGTTTAACTGTTGTTTCCATCATGGAATTCATTAACAAAGTGACACAAACAGACCGTATCCATGTATTGTCCACACAGCCAGTCTCAGATGACAGAATCACTCCCCATTTGAGAGATCACATAAACTCGTCCACTGATATTGGCATGATGCCAACTGGGGCAGGAGCAACATGCCAATATTGGTGGACGAGTTTTTCCAACAAAGGACAGAAAAGTTGTCAAAGTTTACCATATTTTTACCCCTCGGCCAAAATTTGGCAGAAGGGTATTGTCGTCGTCATGTACGTCCGTCCGTCTCTCCGTCCGTCCGTCTGTCCGTCACACCTTTCTCGTTACCAAGATATCTTTAGAACGACTTACCCTAGGCACACCAAACTTGCAGTGCACATCCGTATGCTCGTGACCCAGAACCCTATTGAATCTGGACCTGATTGGTTGGAAACTTTGGTGGCCATCTTTAATTTATGCAAAACCATCACAGCTTTCTTGTTACCAAGATATCTTCAGAACGACTTACCCTAGGAACACCAAACTTGCACTGCACATACATATGCTCATGACCCAGAACCCTATTGAATCTGGATCTGATTGGTTGGAAACTTTGGCGGCCATATTTAATTTATGCGAAATCATTAATCTTGTGTATCTTGGGTACCATTTCTCTGTTCAGTGTGAAACTTGGTATAGATCATCGATGCATGAAGAAACTTCAAAGGAATGACCAAACCAGTTTCCCTGATTCGGTGAAAACCTTAGCGGCCATCTTTAATTTATGCAAAATCTTTAATGATATATATCTCTGATACCATTCAAGTGTTCTATACGAAACTTGGTATACAGCATTGATGTATCAAGAGACCTGCAATGTATAACCACATCAGTTCCTCTAAGTGGCGGGAAGGATGGGCGGCCATCTTTAATTTATGCAAAATCATTAATGATCTATATCTCTGATACCGTTCAAGTGCTCGTTGTAAAATTTGGTATACATCATCGATGTATCAATAGACAGTTCTGGTTTTTTCTGATTGGGCGGAAACCTTGGTGGCCATCTTTAATTTATGCAAAATCTTTAATGATGTATATCTTTGATACCATTTCAGTGTTCTATATGAAACTTGGTATGCAGCATCCATGTATCAAGAGACTTGCAATGAATAATCACATCAGTTTCTCTGAGTGGTGGGAAAGATGGGCGGCCATCTTTAATTTATGCGAAATCATTAATGATCTCTATCTCTGATAATTTTCAAATGCTCCATGTAAAATTTGGTATACATCATCGATGCATCAACAGAATTATGTAATGAATACCGGTTTCTCTGATTGGACGGAAACGTTCGAGGCCATTTCTAATGGCAAAATTTTTCATAATCTGTATATTTGTCACTTGACTGCTTGATGTTCCTGAAGTCTTGCTTCAAATTGAATCTATTATGAATGGCTGGCGCCCAGAGCCGAGGGGTTTTCAGATGCGCAGCTTCGTATTTCAACCTTTCATTATAATCTTTGTTGATAATCAATTTGAGTAATAGAATAGAAATAATTTTTAATAGGCATGCAGGCTCAATGGTTAGTTTATGCACGGTTAGAGCTGTATTGCATATCTGGGATAAAGTATCAGAGAGATGGGTTATTCCATTGTATTTTAATAGCCATACCTTATCCATTCTCACTTATGTTCAAATTGGTTCATGTAAATAGGCACAGAAAGGAGGATCTTGTTTGCTGTCAAAACAACTTGTGTTACCAACAACTGTTTGTGTTACCAACATATTGAGGAATATTATGAAGAAAAATTGGAGTAAATTTGACAATTTTTCAGTAGTTTTTGTTTTGGTGCCCAAGTAAGGGGTGTCAAAAAACTAGGATAAACTACATGTAGGATGAAATCTGCAATTTTCATGGATTTTTTGGTTCACTATCCATCTAAAAAAGTTGAATAGTAAATGTGCCTCAACTTTATGATATTTAACTTCCTGACCCTTTTGGCGATGTAAGACCAAATTTGTTACTATATTGACACAATAGTGGGATAGCATTGACTATACAGAACAGTGGAGCTATGTAGCCAACCAATCCCTGTCATATTGTATCCCAGATTACATAACAGGAAACACCTGCCTATTCATTTTTGGGTCAGAAGGTCAAGGTCAAAACAGAAGTGCATTGAAAATTGTTGTATCCATGATGTTCAGGGATGCAAATTGTGATGAAATATGAGGTATTCTTAAAACTCATAGTGAAGAGAAGCTTATTGAGCTTATCCAGTCTGTCTGTCTGTCTGTCCATCTGTCGGTCTTTTAACTAAACTTTTTTTTTGTCTGTGGCATCTCCAGTTCCAGTTTATGAATTGTTACCAAATTTTTCAAAGATTGCCAGAAGAGACAAACTGGCAGAAATTTAAACTTTGTAGTGAGCTCCTGAAAGGGAAGCAACTCCATCAGCATTTTCAACTTTCTGATCAGACTGCATAAAAACCCATATGAGTACCCCAGAACTTCTGTTTTGTCAAATACACTGATGGTATACTATTTTTCTGGATCATTGAGATTTGTTTCCTCAAACTGTACGCATTTCGTCTGATTGAGGACATTGATCATGTAATGTTCATGAACCAACTTTGATTTCATGAACTACCCCAAAATCAAAGGAATCAAGTCTGATTTTTTAACTGTTCGATCTTCATGTGTTCATCAAACTCGTTTATGAACTGTTCCTGAATATTTCATGATTTTCCGTCCCTGTGGAATCAAGCGTATTCACTTCATTGTCCCCCGACGTCTGAAGGGCTAGAGGGGCACGTAGTATTGGGGTCCATCTGACTCGGTCCGTCCGTCTGTCTGACTTGTTTCCGGACAATTAGTTTTGAAAAACTAAATGGATTCTTTTCAAATTTGGTGTGTGGGTACCTCTCACCTCAGGATTTTGCTTGGGATTGTTTTTCATGTGGATCTGCCTGTAGGTGGCACCACCTGGGGGCCAAGCTAAAAATCTGTTTCTGGACAATAACTTCTGAAAAACTTAACAGATTCATTTCAAATTTGGTATGTGGGTACATTGTACCTTGCCTCAAGATCTCGCTTGGGATTGTTTTTCACGCCGTCCGCATATAGGTGGCGCCACCTGGGGGCCAAGATAAACTTTCGTTTCCGGACAATAAACTCTATACCCACCATGAGACAATGAACAAATATTTTCAGGTAGAGGTCAACTTTAAGGTCAAAGTTCAAGTCTATTGACCCAAAACTGTGAAATAAATATTGTTATTCGATGGTACATGATAATGTTTCAGGCAAATGGAATCTGGTCATGCCTTTTCAAAAAATTTCACAACTGCATTACTGCACAAGGTTTGGGCAAAAGAAAATATTCAGTCGACATTTTTTATTTACTTTGGAAGGTGGTTCAGAATTGATCAAATTATTGTAGACCTACAAGCATGCGTGTCACCAGGATCTCTTGAGACAGGGTCGTTTCCTATGCTTACTTATTGGAGCGCTCACTATGTAATGTACTGTAATTCTGAATGATTCTTGGTTATTTTAGAAATAATTTCATGAAAATGCCCAGATGCATGAGATTTTGATATAACTACATGAGAGCGTGAGACAGATGTCAAATGCGTGAGTCTTGCCGAATGCGTAAGGGTTGATGGGTCTGCTTACTGTACCATACCAGTGTACATGACTGCTGCAACAAAAGATACGGACCTCTAAAGTCTATTTTTGAACAGCGAATTGCACGAGTCGGATATTAAATTACAGAAGATCGAATATTTCCAGAAGATTCTATCTGGATGAAATTAATCGAGAATAATCACAGAAAAGCATCTCAGAATAGCCAACGACATAGTCACTATGGTAACATATATACACACATATATGTACATGTATATATGAATCTAAATACCTGTAACAGAGGGTCATTCACTCCTGTTTGGATGGTGCCCTTTAATGTTCATGTAGGTCACACTTTGATGTAGTGCCAATTTCCGAGCACAATTAATCTCCCCAATATGTCTTGTCAGTAAATCTCTGCTGGATGCCACCGGATGTACTGGAACTACTGCAGTCTTATTTCCAAGCATTTTGTGAAATATATCTTACCAGACAAGATCTTCTATGAAACAGGACAGTATAATTTCACGCTGATTTATGCACACAGTAAATTAATGAAATTATTCCATAGTTGTCACCCCGACACCCGAGTGGCAAGAGAGGGACTGGTATTGGGGTCCATCCGTTCCTCCGTGTGTCCGTACATTCGTGCATCTGCTTCATTTCTAGAACGGATTATTTCCAAATTTGGTATGTTAGTACGTGTACCTTGCCTTAAGCCCAACTCACACTATGAACAATTTGTTGTATTAGAAGAAAAACACTGTTCAGAACATGTTTTGTCTGCAGTGTGAGGTGCCCAGAAACAGAAAACCTCTGCTCGGAACAAATGTTCATGAGATCAAACTTGTTTGATATTGCAAACATGTTTTGCCCTGAAACAATTTTTTGTCTTCAGTGTGTGGTGATCGCGAACATTTTGCCGAACATTTACCAACAATCATCCAATCAACTGGCAGCTGTCGGTCATGTGACGAAGCCGCTCTCTCATGACACAACAAAATGGCCTCGCTGCTGGATCGCGGCGACTGGCGGTCAAGAGAAAATGTTCGCAGTGTGAGGTTACCACGAACAAAAACACGAACAAACTGTTCTGTTCTAATACAACAAAATGTTAGTCTGTTCGTAGTGTGAGTTGGGCTTTATCTCAAGATCTGACTGATTGTTTTTCATGCCGATCAGCCTATAGATGGCGCTACCTATGGGTCAAGTTCAAAGTTTGTTTCCAGCCAGACAATAAGTTCTGAAAATCTGAACAGCTTTCCAAATTTGGTATGTAGGTTTCCTCAAGATCTCGCTTTGGGTGGTTGGTTTTTCATGCAGATCTGCCTATAGGTGTTGCCACCTAACTGGTTCAATATTTAAAATTATGTTTCCAGACAATAACTTTTGAAAACCATAACGGATTCTCTCTAAATTTGGTATGTGAGTACATTGCCTCAAAATCTCGCATGAGATTGTTTTCCATGCAGATCTGCTTATAGATGGCACAACCATGGAGCCAAATCCAAATTTTGCTGCGGGGTTTTCATTCCACTTCGGGTCGCTGCCTGTATGTATTGTTTGCAACATGCCTGCAACATGAATCAGTTCAGCTTAAATTGAGATGTTAACCAAATGGGACCATTATTGTTGTTGTATTAGATTTGATAACAATCTTAGTTTTGTGTATGTCACTTCATTTGCACTTCATTTGCAAAATAGTTTTGTGAAAAATAAAACTTTTTTTTTCAATTTTGTAAATTGTTGGTGCACCTGATCTCAAGTTTGGGAATTAAAATCTTCGTATAGCTCTTCCAGTAACGAATGTGATGAGGTTGTTTAACTGTGTTACAGAGTTAAATTCGCAGTTATATTCCACAAATTTTTATAGACTTAGCGTGTTGTAGAATGGCCAAATAGTTTTAAGACTACAGGGATGAGGTCATGCAACCCTTGGCCTCGATTTTGGGAAATTTGAGGGCAAGGCCAATTTGGTGAAATTAAAGGCACTAAGGCTTGGATGCCAGGCATTTATCAAAATTACTTGAAAATTAGCAGCGGGCATCAATGCCAGTAGATATAGAACATCCAAGGCAATGGCCTCGGTGGCCCTGGTTAAATTCAAGGCCTGCAACCCCATCGATCACGCATAATGGAGAGATACATTTCTAACCCGAGCCAAATCAATCTGTCATTATGGTGGAACAGTTGACAGTTCTTGAGAGGTTGTCATTTTCTATGCTCACTCATTGAAGGGCTTAGTGTTATGCTGTCCAAAATAGGGAAAGAACATATGTTTTGGGCGCTCAGATTTCAATGCCGCAAGATATTTGCTGAGGTGTGCTTCTAGTTAAAGGTTGAAATGGATATCAGCTGTATATCTGTATAACCAGGTTGGCTCACTGGTTATCACATTAATAAGTAAGTCGTAGTCCATGTTAAATATAACACAACCTAGCTTTATTTACCCTAATCTAATTATCTAACTTTGACATAATATTAATTCCAATCTACACAAATATACAGCACTTCCAGTTATTACAGAAACTATATGTTAGTACATATAGCAATCTACATTTACAAGTGTTACCTATATAACTTACAAACTAACTGCCTTGGCGCTGCAAAGTCGCATGCCAAGATGAATTCTAAAAGTGAACTGACTTAATTTCATACTGCCTAATATTTATATCATTGGAGTTTTAGCAAGATCTCCAGGTAGTGATTCCTAACAATCACAAATACTGCCTGACTATTATATAAGTAATTCTAATGTCTTGACATGTCTATCGGTTATCCTGTTCATTCCATATGACATCTCCAATAACAGTAGGGAGTCTGACCCAATAACAACAAAGGATTATCTTATACTAAAATGACAGTCTGACTACAATTGACACCTGGCTCCTGTCTTTGCACCAGCTGGTCAGAAATGGTCTAACAACACTAATTGAATGTCAGCTTTCAAGAGCTATGAACTAATCAAACTGTTATCAAAACATCTCATCACAAAAGTAAACTCATAGCATTAAATCCTAGTTATAACATGTGTTACATAATATTGAGTGTATACATTTTTCAGTAACTAATAACTCCATACTTATAATACAAATTCACAATAAACAAACATTAAATAATAATGGAATATAATTGAGGTACATGTTCATTTTACATGTACATGTCTTATGGCTCTGTTATAGTTATTTTACATGTACATGTCTTATGGCTCTGTTATAGTTCCCTCCGTCCCCGAATAAGTTTCGTCCCGAAACTGTAATAAATTGTCTGTGGTAGTCATTTTAATCGATGTTTGGTGGAGTTTTTAGAAGTTCTTATGTGATGTTGATTGAAGTTGAAGGTTCCTGTGTAATGTTGAACTGTGGCTGAGGTCGCTGATACTTGTCTGGAATATGGGGAGCTTTTGCTCTTGGCTTTCTTGGGTCACTTCTGTCTGTGGACACCATACAGCTGAAACACTCAGATGTGAAATGCAGAGAGTTAGCAATGTTTAAATTTGTATACATAGAGTTGGCGCAAAGATATTCATTATTATTCAAGAGTGATTATTTAGTCAATCTTCATTTTTTTTTCTTCTTTTTTATAATTTTGTTACATGTATCACTACATCATTTACATACTTACATACATGGGTTATATTGAGGACTATGTACATATATATTCTTGTTTAGATACAATATTGCAAATGCAAAACAAGGACACTGATCACTATGTAAAGAGAGATATAGGTTCTAGTCAAGTCAGTAATACTTATTCTGACACAGTGATCTATTGTAAAGAACATAAATGAATGAAATTGAGAAAGAAATCCTGTTGGATAATTAATATAATGCCTGAAAATCAAAAATAGAAAATGTAATGTTGCTTTTCACTTGAAACCCTGGCTGAAAAAGTTTGATGGGAAGACTTGCTGCAGACAAGTCTGACCCTAGCACTTGATTTTCAACCGGTGCCTCAGTGAAAGAGCACAACAGAGAAACTATACTTTATTTTGTCAAGATGAATGACTCACATAATTTTTAAGTGTTATTAAACAATTATTTTCGAGGAAAGAATAAACATACATGTAGGTAGTATTCATGTATGCATATACATACATACATGAGAGTATAAAGTGCAAACCTTACATCCGCAAGATCCTTGGATTTTTCACAACATAAAATAAGTTAGTCATGTTAGTGGGAATTATAACAAACTACATCAATACATCAACATATAATGTAACAACTTGTAAGCAGTAACTAATTATATACATATTCCTTTGGTACTCGAATATGGTTTGTCAAGCCACATTTAAGAGTATCACAGAATCTGTCAGGGGTGACAAGTCTCTGACCAGTCCTGTGGTTGTCTCAGCAAAGTCATGATCTTTCGGTACATCTTTTGCCGATATAAAAACTATGCATATATGCTCTTATCAAATCGAATGTGTGTATTGTGTCCCTCTAAATCATCAAGAAAATCATACACCATATTCAGATCAATATTTTCGACAGGATTCCATTGATATGGCATATCTCTAGATTTGAATAATTGTGTTCCCATCTGAAACTGGAATTTGAAAATCTTGAGGGAGTGTGGCACTGAAGTTCGTCGTTGAACTAATTTGCGATCGAAGGGATTTTCCTCATACCATTCTTTTTCTGTCTGATAAGTCACCTGTCGTACATGTACAATTAAGTGATGGATTTTGTTTTGGGGTATCCGATTAAGTGGGAACCAGGCTGCGCCACGCACCTGTTCCTTCGTTTTGTATAACACTTTCACATAATACATGCCATCAATGAACTTGATTTTCCGAATATTTTCTATTTTTACACTTTTAATATCTATCATGGGTTGCTGTTTGGACATGAACTCACTTCGATCCGAGTTAACAAAAGCCACTGTTTGTTCAGATTTCTTCATGAAAAACTTATTTTGGCCTAAAGGTTTGCGCCTCTTCTTGCCAGACAATGTTTTGTCGGCATGATATTGTCGACGCAGCTCATCTGGGAGACTCGTATCATGCTCCCAGGTGGAGCCTCTAGTCTTGTCTACCCATTTAATCCTGTAGCACATTCGTCCATTGTAACGTTTTGATGCTAGAATTTTGTCAATTTCAGTCACTAAGAATTTGTTTGGTGTTGTTACCAAGCTGGGATCTTGATTTGTACTTGATCTTGGCATTGTACTGGTACCTTTAGGATGTTGAATGGTTTTGGGTGTTACTCTTGTTTTTGACTGTTCATTGTTCTTAAGTGCTACTTTTGTTTTTGGCACATGATGGTCTTTTGTTTCTTTTGTGACATTGTTCTGTTTGTCATTGGTATTTGTTTTGTTTCCATCATTTTCTGATTCTATTTCTTCTGGATTGAGTTCATCATTTGTTTGTGGTAAATCTTCAGGCTCATAGTTTGGCCTGTCTGCTGGGTCATGAAACTTTTTGAGACGGTTTGCATGAATCATTGATTTCACTTCTTTATCGTCACTACATTTGCGTAATTTGTATGTGTAGTTTTGTCCAACCAATACGACATAATATGGTCCTTCCCACTTTTTTGTTAGTTTGGGAGATCGGCCCACAGTCTTTTTGGTACAATATAACCATACCTTTTGTGCTGGCTCGAATGTTGGTTCCTTTGTTCTTCTATCATAATAAGTTTTGTATTTTGTTTGGGCTTTTTCTAAATTTTCATCTGCAATTTTCCTATACTCTGCCAGATTGTCTAGAATTTTTGACAAGTATGTTCTATGGTCCTTTGACAGTGTTTCTTTTGGAATCAGAAAGGTATCAATTGGTGTTCTCATCTGTCTACCAAACAGCATTTGATAAGGAGATAAGCCAGTTGATTGAGTGGCTGGGGTCATGCGGTATGCCATCATAATACCTGGTATATGATCTGGCCAATCAGTTTGGTCTTCCTTGATGTAGGCTCTTAGACCCTGCTCAATGACGCGATTCATTCTTTCACATGTAGCATTGGTTGCAGGATGATATGAACTAGTTTTAGCATGTTTGATGTTGAATAGTTCTGTCATGGCTGCTATGAGTTTGGACATGAACTGAGCACCGCGATCGCTGACTAATTTGTCTGGTGACCCATAACGTGTAAGAATCTCTCTGTATAAAATGGATGCAACTTCAGTGGCCTCCTGGGTTTTCATAGGAAAACATTCTGGCCATTTGCTGTAAGAATCCACTACAAGGAGTAGATATTTGGAACCATCCGGAGTTTTTGGGAGTGGGCCGAGTATGTCAATATGAAGCCGCGAGAAAGCACGTTCATATGGCAAGGGTTTAAGTGGTGCAGGCTTATCATGAACATTTGTTTTGATCTGTTGACATGTCGTGCATGTACGTACATAGGTACACACATCTGTGTACATTTGATCCCAGTGATATTTGGATCTTATAGCAGCATACATTCTTTCTTGACCTTGGTGACAACCTCCTAGCACTGAGTCATGATAGGCTTGGAGTATGTCTCTGCGATTACGTCTAGGAACCGCTATCTGTTTGGTATAAGCATCGGCAGCCTTTTTATTTTTTGTATTAAAGAAATGATACAGAATTCCGTCTTCAATTACATAATGATATGCTTCCGCAACTAAGCGACGACTCTGTTTTGGATCATCCGGAAGATCACCATTTTCTTTGTAGGCAAAGATCGGCGCTAAGTCAGGACACTCACGCTGTATGCCCTCCAGAAATGGATTTGAAATTACAATTTCAGTATTGACTTGTGCCACAACAATTGTATCTTTTGGACATATAGTTGCTAAATGAGCATGTTTGGGTTCCCTGTATGTCAGAGTTGCCTCAATTGGCTCATTCTGATTCTCTGTATTGGATAAATATGTGGTTTCTATACTACTCACAATGGTTTCTTCTGTACTTTCAGTTGTGGTTGCTTCATATTCTCTTCTAGACAACCCATCAGCATTTCCATTTTTAGCTCCTGGCTTGTACTGAATTGTGAAATTGTACTCCTGAAGCTCGAGAGCCCACCTGCCTAGTCTACCTTTGTTAGCTTTTATGTTGTTTAACCAAGTGAGGGCAATGTGGTCAGTGAAAACACGAAAGTGAGCATTTGCTATGTATGGACGAAAGGCACGAACTGACTCGACTAGTCCAAGACCTTCTTTCTCTGAGATATGCCATGTCTTTTCACTGCCGCGCAGGGATCGTCCGCCAAAGGCTATAGCATGTTCATTGCCTTTTTCATCTTTTTGTCCTAAAACATATCCTATTGCACTATCAGACGCATCTGTTGAAATAATGAATTCTTTTTGGAAATCTGGATATGCTAATATAGGGGCTGTGACAAGTGCTTGCTTGAGTGCTTTGAATGAATTTTCAGTGTCATCGGTCCATTTGAATTTAACGTCTTTCTGAAGAAGTTGATTCATGGGGGATGCTATTGAAGCATAATTTTGTACAAATTTGCGATAGTAATTGCATAAACCTAGGAAACTTCGAACCTCTTTCTGTGATTTTGGTCTGGGAAATGATTTAACAGCATGAACTTTGGCTTCATCCACATGAATACCTTGATCACTTAGCACGTGTCCTAGATATGGAACTTGCCGCTGTGCAAATGCACATTTTGGCGGTTGTAATTTAAGATTTGCTTCCCGTAAGCGAGAGAAAATTTGTCCGAGATGGACCATGTGTTCATCTAATGTGTTTGAATGGCAGAGAATATCATCTATATAGCATAGGGTGTGAAGATAAGTAAGGCCGGCAAGGACCTGTGACATCATGAGACTGAAGCTCGCGGGCGAATTTCTCATTCCGAACGGAAGAACTCGGAATTGGAACCTTCCCTGATCCGTCGTAAACGCGGTCTTTGGTTTTGTGTCATCATGTAGTGGAATTTGCCAAAAACCACTTGCCAGGTCAAGAACAGAAAATATTTTAGACTTTGCCTGTGCTACAGAGTCGATAGCATCTGATAACAATGGGAGGGGAAAAGAAATTGGTTCTGTGATCGCATTCAGCTTGCGATAGTCTACTGCAAATCTATATTTTCCATTTTTCTTTTTCACAAGCACTACAGGGGATGACCATTCAGATAGTGATGGTTCAACTATGTTATTTTCCAGCATTTCTTTCACTAATTCATCACACCGCTGTTTTGTCTGGGGGCTTTGTCGATAAGGTCGCGAGTAAATTGGTTTCTCTGTTTTAGTGAAAATTCTGTGATAATGAGCACTAGCTTTGCCTAATTCACTCATATCTTTGGCAAAAACATCACGGTTACGACCAAGAAATGCTAAAAATGAATCCTTTTGTTCCGGTGTAAGTATGGAATCGTCTAGTGTTATTCCTAGTTCTCGTGCTAGGTTAGCGTAGTAAGCATCACTTTTCGTGTCTCCTTCCATGAAATTTACATCAGCGGAGTTGTTTGACGTATTCTCTTGTTTCATTGTTGTAATAGAGTCTGGTGTAACTACGTGAAATGTGGCAATTGTTGCATGCTTCTCGATATGGACCGGAAGGTTGGATGGGTTCATTACTTTGTAAATAGCCATTTTGTTTCTAACTTTTGCGACAGTGCGCGCACCTGCAATGCTATATTTTGCTGAAAGTGACTCTATTGGCTCCAATAAGATCAAATTTCCATCACCTGCTTCAGGTACATATACAGGAAAATTTATTTCACGCTTTGGTTTAACCAGAATAATGTCTGTTGTTTTGGCACTCCCAGATTCTTTATGTCCATATGTTTTGTTGTTTGTTTCAGTCGCCATGGAAATGTTAAACTGACCATTGCAAAGCAATAGTCTGTTCCTTTTAAAATCAATGTTTGCATCATATTTCCTTAGGAAATCCTCTCCTAAAATTACATCTTTGTGTAATGTTTTAAATACATAAAATTCTCCATTGAGCTCTTCAAGATCTTCAAATTGAATTGGTACATTCACTACACCTAACACAGAATGAACTTCACCACAAACACCTGTAATGGCTCGTAAATTACATGTATTAGTGACTGCATTTGGGTAGGCTTTCTGCAAACACCGCTGTGAAATGCAAGAGATGCTTGCCCCTGTGTCGACTAAAGCATGTGTTTTTAACTTGCCAACCTTGATATGCACTGAGCTTTTCTCAAGGGGTAATGTGAGAGAAATGTTAGGTCTCACTTGACAATGTAGGCTATTGTAAGCTCTACCTACTTTTTGACAGTTGTGTCTGTTGCACTTCCAGCTGGCCATTTTACTGTTTTAAGGTCAAATCAGTTTTGAATTTCCAAGACAAGATAGATAAAACAAGCTAGTTAGTAAATCATATGGCGATTATACTTACTCTTGGTGTTTGTCACTCTTTCTTGGTACTCAGGCTCTTTAGCTGGTTCTGTCAGTCATCAAAGGCGGCTTGAATTATTTCATCTTCGTCTAATCATTCTTGTGTTGTTTTTCCTTGGGTGTTCACCATTCGTTGCATATTCCGATGTCATCATATATATTCCGATATGAAATCTCTTAGTTTGGGGAGCTAAGAGCAGTTGTACCGAGAAAGTCTGTCAATCTTAGAAGATTACAGGCCGGGTATCTCCATCATCTATAACCAGGTTGGCTCACTGGTTATCACATTAATAAGTAAGTCGTAGTCCATGTTAAATATAACACAACCTAGCTTTATTTACCCTAATCTAATTATCTAACTTTGACATAATATTAATTCCAATCTACACAATTATACAGCACTTCCAGTTATTACAGAAACTATATGTTAGTACATATAGCAATCTACATTTACAAGTGTTACCTATATAACTTACAAACTAACTGCCTTGGCGCTGCAAAGTCGCATGCCAAGATGAATTCTAAAAGTGAACTGACTTAATTTCATACTGCCTAATATTTATATCATTGGAGTTTTAGCAAGATCTCCAGGTAGTGATTCCTAACAATCACAAATACTGCCTGACTATTATATAAGTAATTCTAATGTCTTGACATGTCTATCGGTTATCCTGTTCATTCCATATGACATCTCCAATAACAGTAGGAAGTCTGACCCAATAACAACAAAGGATTATCTTATACTAAAATGACAGTCTGACTACAATTGACACCTGGCTCCTGTCTTTGCACCAGCTGGTCAGAAATGGTCTAACAACACTAATTGAATGTCAGCTTTCAAGAGCTATGAACTAATCAAACTGTTATCAAAACATCTCATCACAAAAGTAAACTCATAGCATTAAATCCTAGTTATAACATGTGTTACTTAATATTGAGTGTATACATTTATCAGTAACTAATAACTCCATACTTATAATACAAATTCACAATAAACAAACATTAAATAATAATGGAATATAATTGAGGTACATGTTCATTTTACATGTACATGTCTTATGGCTCTGTTATAGTTATTTTACATGTACATGTCTTATGGCTCTGTTATATCTGTATATAGCGAATACCCTTGTTTCATTATTTCCTCACCTAACCCTGTCTGGCCTGGGCTTTTTGGGACCTGTCCATGCCTGGGGAGGGGCCATTTCGGTCCCCCCGTATTATCTTTCTTACCCCATGAGTAGGGGACTGAGACTTACCACAATGAAGCCCAGATGAATACTGACATCTTGGTTCACACTCTACCAGAAAATTAAAAAAAAAAAAAAAAATGGCTGCTTTGATGGCGTCATTTTCAAAAAGGCATTTTTTGGTTGATTTCTTCGAATTTTTCATCTATGTAATTTATAGACAAAAACTACATGATAAATTAGTAAATAATGATGTGATGTGAATAAGATAGTTTTGCCCACTTTTCCATGTGGAAAAGAATAAATTGGTGAAAACATCATTTTTCTGGTATCCCACGTCTGGCCGTTATCTTGAATTTACTCATGATCCTCTGCTCGGGGAGTAATGCAAAAAGGCTCAAAAGAACCCCAATATGATAAACGGCAAAGTCACAGAGTGTCAGCTCTCAATTTTTTGTTGTTCCGGAGATAGTGTCGAAAGTTTGGTAATGCAGATAGATATGATTAATTGTGCGTACAGTGAAACCCCGTGAATATCAAAACCTGGGTAAACTGACAAACCTCTAAATACTGACATTATCCATGGTCCCAATACTTAAATTTGAGGTACTAACCTTGATAAACCAGAACCCTGTCAAAATTGACTGGACACTAATATATGGTCCCAGGCATGGTCGGTTTACGCAGGTTTCCTTTGTACATGTATACATATGAGACATCAATGCGGATGTGTGTGATAGAAGCTGTTTATCACAGAGAGGATAAGCTTATATATATAACTCTTCCCTCCACTATTAATTCCTGCCAACTGTATCAAGAGGATATGTGCTGAGAGAATCATTGAACTGACACTGTAATACTTGGCATGGGAAAAATCAATAGCTGTTGACTGTTCAGTTTGACAACTGCAGTCAAAAGAACCCCAGCCTTTCTTCATGTTCTTGGAAGATCTCCAAATTCCTGTTTCACATTTTCTCCTGGTATTAATTCATTGGGGCTTTTTTGGTTTCTTCTGACTATACAGATTACAAAACTAATACAGAATACCGATATACAGATCCTCTCAATCAGGATCTGAATGACTAGAATATCGGCCTACATGTATGATAGATAGGGAAGGGTTACGATCATCTGTGTATCTGTAGGCCTGTTGGTCTGCCTTTTTCCATATTTTAGTTCTAACGATTCTCAACACACATTATCAAAACCCCATATTTGGAAGAAGATGGTAAAAACAATATATATTGTTTCGGTCTGCATAATAAATAATCCAACAGTAGTGTTTCACTTCTTTATGTACATTGTATATATATTTACAATGAAGCCTACGAATACTGACATGTGGGTAAACCGATCAACCTCTAAATACGGACATTACTTTGTGTCCCGGTGATTAAATTTAAAGTATTTTGAACTTTGATAATCCAGAACCCTGCCAATTACAAGTGTCTGTCTGTCAATCATAATTCAGCCATCGTCCCAGGGATTCATAGAAGTCAAAAATTTTGCCACCGGATACTGAAATTTCAGTATTTTTTTTACCTCAATTGAGTTTTTATCAGTTTTTGCCACCGGCGTCCTGATTGCTAATGAGTTTATTTGTGTTTTTGCTGCCGCCATATGTAATGGTTCTGAGAAAGAGTTTAAAGCTTAGAATAAAGTAATATAACATCGAATTTGACATAATCATTGAACTGTCTTAATTTATTTGAACAAGAATAGAATATTCCATCACCACAAAGTCAGTCTATCGGAGATGGCTCAATTCCACCGACAACTGCACCCCAATTACCAGCATTGTTTCCGTAATGAAAATATTTTTGTAAATTTAAATAATCCATATCCATAGAGATTTCATGTTGTATGAATGGATTGGTTTTTACCCCTCGGCCAATTTTGGCCATGGGGTATTGTCGTCGTCTTGTACGTCCGTCTGTCCGTAAGTCCGTACGTGAGCGAGATAGCCGGAGAACGGTTCCACTGAAGAATTCCAAATTTGGTATGCTTATTTACCTACATGTAGTCAAGGACCAGAAGCCTATTGAATTGGGACCTGATTGGGTGAAAACTTCGGCGGCCATCTTTAATTTTTTGCGAAATGGATAATGATCCATATCTCGGAAACCATTCAACTGTTCAATACAAAAGTTGGTATACATCATCGATACATCAAGCAACTTTCAATGAATTACCAAACCGGCTTTTCTGATTAGCTGGAAGCCTGGCGGCCATCTTTAATTTATGCGAAATCGATAATGATACATATCTCTGTTACCATTCATTTGTTTTATATGAAAGTTGGTATACATCATCGATACATCCAGATACTTTGAATCAGGACCTGATTGACCGAAAACCTTGGCGGCCATCTTTAATTTATGCAAAAACTTTAATGATATATATCTCTGATCCAATTTAAGTGTTCTCTACCAAACTTGGTATACAGCATCGATGTATCAACTGACTTGCAATGAATAACCACATCAGTTCCTCTGAGTGGGGGGAAGGATGGGTGGCCATCTTTAATTTATGCAAAATCATTAATGATCTCGTTCTCTGATACCGTTCAAGTGCTCGATGTAATATCTGGTATACATCATCGATGCATCAAGAGACTTACGACAAATGACAGTTCTGGTTTCTCTGATTGAGCGGAAACCTTGATGGCCATCTTTAATTTATGCAAAATCTTTAATGATGTATATCTCTGATACCATTTCAGTGTTCTATACGAAACTTGGTATACAGCATCAATGTATCAAGAGACTTTCAATGAATAACCACATCAGTTCCTCTGAGTGGCGGGAAGGATGGGCGGCCATCTTTAATTTATGCGAAACCATTAATGATCTCTATCTCTGATACCGTTCAAATGCTCGATGTAAAACTTGGTATACATCATTGATGCATCAAGAAACTTATGTAATGAATACCGGTTTCTCTGATTGGACGGAAATCTTAGGGGCCATTTCTAATTGCAAAATTTTTGATAATCTGTATATTTGTGACTGCTTGGTGTTCCTGACATCTTGGTTCAAATTGAATACATTACGTGTATGAATGTACCCAGAGCCGAGGGGTTTTTTGATGCGCAGCTTCGTATTCTTAAGTGGAATTGTGCAAAATGACTCAATGTGCATGACAATTTACTAAATTCATTTCAGGAAAATATACATGTATCCAAGATAGAACTTGACATTTTAAGAACGTGTTTTACTCCTTCCGGACTGTCTCTTAACCCTACTATACTGCTGTCGATGTCCGAGTGCCAGGCTGTCAAGCAGTGGTGAACCTTTCAAAATGGTTCAAAAACGCCCGGTGACTGTCAAGTCGTTGCAATTGACAAATAAAATGAAATAATGAATGGTATTTGATGCCCGATACATTAATTTAAACCCGGAACATACATTCGGAACATATTTGGCATTTTACAGCTTTAGAAATATTTAGGAAACGCAATTTGGCAAAAATATTGTACCGTAACACTCACGTAAGAAATTTGATCACTTTCAGATTACTACCGATGGACGGTCTGTTTTGCTTCATTCCGACTAAATAACTCGTCTAAAATCTGATAGATGTCACGATATGTATTCCTGATTACATGTAGGATAAAGAATACTGAAAATTTATTAAACATTCGGTAAAAATCCTGTTGTTTACCCGACGCGTGGTTTCGGTGAGCGAAGCCAAATGCCATTGTGATTCTATCGGCGCATGCATACTCAAGCGATATTTTATGGTTGACCAGTCAATTCAATTCAATTTATTGCATGAAACGCCCATATGGACCGCATACAAAATACAAATACAAACTAACATATATAACATAACTATGGATACACATATGCATTGGTGTCGGTAAAGAAGTTCTCATCTTTATCATGAGAAACAACATGTGGCAATCTATTAATATACTGTAAGAGCATGTACATATCTATATGTACCCTATACATATCAGTCAGTCGGGTTACGTCAGGTGATCAGGTTTTCGCGGGAATGAATGAAAAGAATTTAAAACACATGACCATTTTACCCAATAACATCGACGCATTTCTACTACGTGACCCAAATGTTTGTGTGTTAATGGAAACATGAGTTGTTGCCCTTCAATTTTTTTTATCTCGAACGTGGAGAATGTGTTCCTGTAAACGATCTTGTAAACAAGGTGCGTTTTTACTCGTTTTAATGAACTTTTCTGAATAAATGACGCGCGTACGTCTAAGAAAATTTTAAATGGAGTTGTTGGTCAAATTGCGAGTTTTAGCATTCACCGGAATTGAGTTTATAGCTGAGAAATTGAATATTTACTGTGTTAAACGCACACACTTCAGTTTTTTACAGTTCGAATTGTGTTTCCTAGTGAATTTTGCCACCGAATACCGGTGGCAAAAACCGACTTGTATGAATCCCTGCGTCCATTAAAGAATAACCGCGTCCATAATCCAAAGGCCTATTCCATATTCCATATAGCAAGAGAGAAGCGGTCAACAGTTTTCAATGACGCCGGCAAGACATCATGATGTTCCAAAAATATGAAATCCTTATCGCTGATCAGTATTCTTAATCCATAATATTCGTCATCTAGAGAATGATGTATCTCAGTCATGATTTGATTGTGTATATATGTTCATATGAGCACCATGAGGATAGCATACCTATGGTATGGTATTGTAATACCAACAATATGAGTTGTCACAAGCAGGCTGGGTCAGTTTACACAGGGTTCGCTGTATCTAGATTCTGTCGATCTTATTAGGACCAAATTTGGCAGTCTCCTATTTTTATACCCACTGTATGCATGAACCAGTGAATGTCATTTTATGAACTTAATTTTCCACTTTTCACAACTAGAGCCATTTAGTTTGCCCTAATGCCAGCCACTGGGCTCTCGAGTCCGGGAGACAAAATGTGGACTTCTTATCAACATAAAAATAGATGGGGTGTCATGAAAACAGTGCAATAAACTGGGCAAATGGCAATTCTACAATTGAGCATATTGTCATGATAGACCACCCTTGTCAATGTAATAATAAGGACATCCACGTTCAAGGCGACATTTTCTATTGTAACGCCAGTGGCATATATAATGTGCAATGGCCCTTGTTGACATTACAATGCTGTCGCCATATATGGGTGATGCCATGCATGACATCACAATAAAGTGTTGTTAAGCGATACGTTGTACCTGTATGGCATTCTGTCCTGGCTGACACAAATGCCCACTGGCGGACAGGGGCGAACACTCGATCGTACCATGGGTTCCTGTTGCTTCAATGCATTTTGTGGAGAAGTAACAGGAACTTGATAATGTGATGTCTAGCACTGTAATATCATTTAGTCTTTATTGCACCATGTAAGCGTCCTGTCTCAGTGTCTTGTGTACTGTTTTCACTGTTTTAATGGGTGGATGATGAAGGGTGTCTGGTGCCATGCTGCTTCAAAGATTTGTTCTTTGAAGTACATGTAACAGGAACACAACTTGGCTGGGTGGTGCTTAGTTGGTTCGCCTCGATGTAACAGGAGCACAACTTGGCTGGGTGGTGCTTAGTTGGTTCGCCGCGATGTAACAGGAGCACAACTTGGCTGGGTGGTGCTTAGTTGGTTCGCCGCGATGTGATACTGAAATAATGTTAAAAGCAAATTCTATTCACTCGCCCACTCACTTGTGTGCTGTCCTCACTATTTTATAGGGTGGATGGAGTGTGTCTGGTTCCATGCTGCTTCAAGGAGTTGTTCTTTGAAGCAGCAGGAAAACAACTTGGCTGGGTGGTGCTTAGTTGGTTTGTCGTGATATGACTGAAATAATGTTGAAAGCAATGTTAAATTCTATTCACTCACCCACTAGTGTGCTGTCCTCACTATTTTAGAGGGTGGATGGAGGGTGTCTGGTTCCATACTGCTTCAAAGAGATGTTCTTTGAAGCAACAAGAAAGCAACTTGGCTGAATGGTGCTTACATGTAGCTGGTTTGTCGGGATATGACTGAAATAATGTTGAAAGTGACTTTAAATCCTATTCACTCACTCACCCCCATGATAGTTGAAAACTATGTTACTTAAGCATATCTGGAATATGTTTGAAGTCCAATTTTATTTCTTTCATACTTCTCAGATGGTTTCGGGACAGGCCTGCGTATCAATGCCTTTTCTTATCTCCTATTATCCGGCTTAGAGCGCTATACCACATTGTCCCACCACTGTCGCTAATCAGTCCGGGAAATAGAAATAACCATAGAATTATTCCATTGCCCATCGGTGAACAAAATGTGTTTCATCCATTGTGGTGAAGCGAGATTACCTCCCGGCTGTAAACAACTTCCTGCTTCCTTTTATTCTTCAGAAGACAAGAAATTTCTCCTCAAAGCTCCCCAACCTTTGTTCGGCCAATCAGAAATATTACAGTACCGTATCACACAAAAGCTTTTTTGCTTCCGTTCTACATGTACATGTACATGTAGCTGTTCTTGGAATCCTTCCAGAATTTTCCATCTTCTCTCTTGATTATTTGTTGACGTAAATTTGATTTGAATGTGTTATAGCAAGTTTTGGCATCCAATTGGGCAAATGTGTTGAAAAAAATAAATCCCTACAAATTTCTTCTCTGAATATGCTCAAAACAATATACAGGGTGAGAAATAGGAAACCAAATTCCAGTTGCCCATGAGCAAGCACGGGCAACCAACACATCCAAATGCATTGCAATTCAAGCAGAATTTGGTTGCCCAAAGGAAATTTTGGTTGCCCTGGGCAACCGGGCAAAGGGCTATTTCGCACCCTGACAGATATAGTGATGTAAATCAAGTTGCCGGGCTGTATTTATGTGATTGAATACTCCAAGAGCTTCCTAGGGTATCAGTCTCACCCTAGAGCTTCCTAGGGTATCAGTCTCACCCTAGAGCTTCCTAGGGTATCAGTCTCACCCTAGAGCTTCCTAGGGTATCAGTCTCACCCTAGAGCTTCCTAGGGTATCAGTCTCACCCTAGAGCTTCCTAGGATATCAGTCTCACCCTAGAGCTTCCTAGGGTATCAGTCTCACCCTAGAGCTTATTTCACTGCAGTAATCTCTCTAATAATTTGTATTTGAATTCGAAATTGAAACTGATATGGGGAGACTAATTGGAAACCCGCAACACCCTATAAATCAGGGCAAATTGTGTTGGGTATCTGAAACTGCCAACAGACAGTCAGCGATAATAAACTATTCATTTCCATGACGCATATACAATGTACATAGATTGTTGCGATGAATGGAATTGTACAGATAACAGACCCCATTGCCATTTAATTAAGCCGAATACCTTAAATTTGGACAAAACAATAACATCTGTACATACTGGATTTCCCATAATGGAGTCATTGTCTCTTTGAATAGTGTATCCCCACTTTGACCCACTGACCAGCTCATTCTTCCATCAGAAGAACTGACCACCAGTTATTACGAATGTACATGTAGTCTAGGGAGTCGGTCAAGCACGCGATATACTTATTGGGCTATACACGCGACTTTGACGATGCCTGCCCCATTGACTGATTTGTCTCGTTGAACCCACGTATATTGATCGAGTTGAATGGTGTCGGGAGCTGAATACGGTGATAGGGTCAATACCCGAGGTAGAGTGCAAGAGTATGGTATTAACATGTGGCAGCCGTTGTGAGAACACCTTTCCAACCGACAACTATATACGAGTATATACTTTAATGTACATGTACCATATTCTGGTAGGTAAAATTCTTATCTAGTTCACTGTTCAAATCAATGAGATGTACGATCGAGACTAAATTTATTCGTGAAGATTTCCATGTACCGGTATGTGAATAGAAGAAATTTGACTGTATGGTTTGATTGCCTAATGATTGGTGTGACGTACATACGAAAGCCTGATCAATGAGAGCATACGTGTGACAGAAGGTTTGTCAGATTGACGTACATGAATCTATTGGGAATCCCATAATAGCTGTATGTCAGATAGTAACACTGAGATAATCTTCCTGCATTGATATGTACATGTTGTACATGTACCTTGGGAATTGTGTATTTGAGGTACTCTTCAACTTTGTGGGAATTGTAACTCTTGGACTTGGCAGTGTATTTGAGGTACTCTTGGACTAAATTGGGAATTGATGAGGTACTCTTGTACTTTGGGAATTGTGTATTTGAGGTACTCTTCAACTTTGTGGGAATTGTAACTCTTGGACTTGGCAGTGTATTTGAGGTACTCTTGAACTCTTGGACTAAATTGGGAATTGATGAGGTACTCTTGTACTTTGGGAATTGTGTATTTGAGGTACTCTTGAACTTTGTGGGAATTGTTACTCTTGGACTTGGCAGTGTATTTGAGGTACTCTTGAACTCTTGCACCTTGGGAATTGATGAGGTACTCTTGTACTTTGGGAATTGTGTATTTGAGGTACTCTTGAACTTGGTGGGAATTGTAACTCTTGAACTTAGGGAATCAGGGCTTCGTGTTTAGAATTAGTGCGAGAGCTAAAAATAGCTCGCATCAAAATATTTAGGAGAGGACATTTAAAAGTCAGGCGAGTGATTGCAATATAATACAATATAAAATGTGACAGTTTATGTGAGCTAAAATTGATGGGAATTGATGATGTACATACATACATGTACTCTTGTATTAAGGCTTCATGGGAATTGTATATTTGGGGTACTCTTTAAACTTATATTGTGAGGCGAGAGAGAGAGAGACAGAGAATTATGGTTCAATGGCACGTTCAGCAATATTTCAGCCATATAGTGACGACTTAGCTTAAGAATGACGTCTGACTTGAGTGGAAACCACATTAGCCTTGTGGCAAAAAACTTGTATCATTTCCAATGACATCGCCTCTGTTACATCGCATGAAACAGGAACAACGTCACAGCCCATGAAGCCCGACTTTCATGCACAAACATGGCGGCCCCCTACAGCTAATCTTGGCAATGTAAATACATCCCAAATCATCACATCAAAATCAAATGGAGTATTACCGCGGAACACCTTATTTCACGGAGCATATAAACAGAGCAAATTTCTTAATTAAAATGACGTTGAGGAAACTTCTCCTTTAACTTTATCATGTTTATGAGAATTGTATATTACTGGTGAACTGTATGGGAAATGTATATTTGATGTACCATACTGGTACGAGTTCTCATTTTAGACTTTATGGGGATTGTACCTTTGAGGTACTCTTTTAACTTTATGAAGATTGTATATTTTGGGTACTCTTTGATGTTACAGGAATATTTCAGGTACTCGTGGGCTTTATCGGGATTGTATACATGTATGTTAGGTACTCAGGATTGGATTGTGTGGGGATTGTATACATGTATGTTAGGTACCCCTGGAATATTTGAGGTACAGTAAAGCTAGGGCAGAAATAACTTAACCATGACTGCGATTAGAGAAAAACCCAAAACACGAGAAAATACTTGTCATTGCAAAAGTGTGCATGTTTTAATCGCGACATAAGAAAAATAATTTCCTGACTGGTAATATACTATGCGCATGCAATTAGGCAAAACTAAAAAAAAAAAAAAAAATTTGGGACAATCAGAATTGTCAAAAGTGGTTGTTCATGGACAACTTCTTGAAAAAGTAAATTTTGAACTCTTGATACAAACCTGATTCCTGGTTGACAGTTTCTATCTTAAAATCCATGACTCAGGGAGTAAAATTCTTTGTTCAAGAATCGTCCATCATTTCAGATGAATCTGAATATACAATCTACATATATCTATATGTTTGCCATGGTTACACGTACAGTGTATGAAATGACATTGTCATATGGCATCAGATTCAACTGCCAGATATAATCTCTGATTGCACTGTGATTGAAATTGTGGAGTGGAGTGCACATTTTGTGCACATGCATGACCCTACATGTAGGTCAATCAGCATCTTCTTTCTATGCCTTCCGTATCGAGAATTATTACATTGATGATCGGAGATGTAAACATCGGAAGTCCAGGGTCAATGCACCTGAGCAAAATGTATTTTCCATGCAGCACAGCATACGTGTACAGGGATTCATAGAACAGGCCTCTCGTTTTAAGGCGCGCGATCGTGCTCCCGCACCTTTGCGCTTCTGAACTTGGAACTAGGTGCGCGATTATAGCGCACCTGGCATTTCGCGGTCGTTAAAAAACAGTAAACGCAGCTAAATTCATTACCAACTTACGTGTGCCATTAACTGCCTTCCGACAGCAACGCATGTGTTTACATCCGGTTAAATGGTCAGCGGTCGAAATAACGCCTGCCTACCTGCCGCCGGCAAGTGAATTTTTCCAGCGACAACTTGTCTTGCAAAAAAAATCTACCTGTCGCATGCGGCAAGTAGGATTTTATATAGCAAAAACGATAAAATGCGATCAATTTTCGTAAATACCTTTTAGAAGTCTAGATCTATCTGAAAGAATGGACAATCCAATAAATAATCCATTGAAAATTTATTTCAAGCCGATCTTTAGCCATTGTTGTTGGACCTTGTTGGTGATTTTCTCTATCAACATTTTCCGCGCCAAATTTACTTCCGGTTGCGCGTCACCTCTTGCGCGGTAGTCTGGTGCATGCAAAAGTCGGACCTGTTATGGAACGGAATCGGACTATCTGATTTTTACACCTCGGCCAACTTTGGCCTAGGGGTATTGTCGTCATCATGTACGGCTGTCCGTACGTCCGTCCGTCTGTTACCGCGATATCTACAGAACCGTTTCATGCATGGCAACCAAACTTGTTACATCTATTTATCTTCACGTAAATCAGAAGCCTATCGAAAATGAGTCATCTCGGACAATATTTTGCAGAGTTATGCCCCTTTTTACAAATAAAAATCCATTTATGATTTGTTATTGTGATAATTTCAGAACCGTTCCATATACAACATCCTAACGTGATACAGTTGTTTCTCTTGACCTGAACTAGATGCCTATCGAAAATGAGTCGTGTCAGAAAGTATTTTGCAGAGTTATGCCCCTTGTCCATTTATGATTTGTTATTGTGATAATTTCAGAACCGTTCCATATACAACATCCTAACGTGATACAGTTGTTTCTCTTGACCTGAACTAGATGCCTATCGAAAATGAGTTGTGTCAGAAAGTATTTTGCAGAGTTATGCCCCTTGTTTAATAAGATCCACTAATTCCTATGTTAAGTTTGCATATAATTTCTATATCATGTTTGTATACTATCACATTTATTTATTGATTGGATGACTGATTTATTGATTTATTCTCTTACACAATGCGAAGAACAAACGTATATCTATAGTGTATGTATTTATTCCAGAAACAAATTAATTTAAGGGAGGAAAACTTTTTTTTTTTTCAAAGAAAGTACACTTACAATACCAGGGGTAAATATTTCTTCCCACAAGCCAATCAATTGGTAGAGACACCCTTACATTATAATAGCTGGGGTTCAGAGCCAAGGGGTTTCGATAGCGCAGCTTCATGTTTATTCTTCCAGTTGGTAAATAATATTGTTGGCTTCTTTTCTTTGGCTTCTATTCACAAGTGCAAGTTTTTCTATGCAGACATTTCAGTTAATTGATAATTCCAATGGGACTGGTGTTTGATTCTAATTTATTGGAATCAGCAATTAACAAGGGGAGACTTCTGATAAATATAAGTAAATATAGTTGGGATACTCCCCTTAAATTTTCATTCTTTAAAAAGGGTGTTAGTTGGATCTAAATTCTTTGATATAATGTCACAGGTGCCATCTAAAGTTCACATGATTTAGTCAACAACAAAGCTTTTTGCAGTTCTAATTGCAGAAATTAGGGAAATAGTTGTCTTTGACATATCAGTGTTGACATCAACTTTCCACTGGTGCTCTAAGTTTGAAAGAACATGTGTGCCAAATAAAAAAATTAATAATAATAAATTTAAAAAACACCCACCTCATTTTTTGAAAAGAAAAATTGCAGGAGAACCATTTGCTGTCAAATTTCACATCATTATTGGTCACGGTTCGTCTGTTATCAAGGGAGATAACACATCATTCGCCTAGACTCATTTAAGGGGTGTGATTTTAGGTGTGCTAACCACACTCCTGATAATAAATAAGGCGAGTGATTGTCACTCGCCTGTTGTCTCACAAAACAAGAGGCCTGATAGAAGTCCAAAATTTTGCCACCGGATACTGAAATTTCAGTATTTTGTTCACCTCAATTGAGTTTTTATCAGTTTTTGCCACCGGCGTCCTGATTGCTATTGAGTTTTTTTGTGTTTTTGCCGCTGCCATATGTAATGGTTCTGAGAAAGCGTTTAAAGCTTAGAATAAAGTAATATAACATCAAATTTGACATAATCATTGAACTACATGTATCTTAATTTATTTGAACAAGAATAGAATATTCCATCACCACAAAGTCAGCCTCCTTGGGGTGCAGTCTATCGGAGATGGCTCAATTCCCATCTCCTACCGACAACTGCACCCCAATTACTAGCATTGTTTCAGTTATAAAAATATTTTTGTCAATTTAAATAATCCATATCCTTCATAATTTGGAATGAAGGAGATCTGAATTGCGATATTTAATCCCAATCAGGGGTTTTCCCTAAAATGTTGAACAGGCCTCAAAATAAGACAGCACAGGGTGATAAAAAAATTGATCCCCTGATTTTTGGTCCAGGTGATCGATTTTTTTATCTCCTACATGTAGTACATTATGTAGATCAACCAGGTAACCAATCGATCACCTGAAGGCTGAATCGACCACCTAAATCTAGAGATTTCATGTTGTATGAATGGATTGGTTTTTACCCCTCAGCCCATAGGGCTGTGGGGTCTTGTCGTTGCCATATACGTCCGTCCGTCCGTCCGTCCGTCCGTCCTAGCGTCCGTCCGTCAACATGTTCTTGTCCGCTGAATATCTGCAGATCTATGAAGTCGGGCCCGACCAAACTTTGGTGAGAGCTTCCTGAATGTTGACTGATGAAATGATTAGATTTTCAGATGGCTATGTTGATTTCATGATTTTTAATTATTTTTTTTTAATTATTTATTGATGGCGCAGCTTTTGCACTGTTACCTATGCCCATCAACATGTTCTTGTCCGCTGAATATCTGCAGATCTATCAAGTCGGGCCTGATGAAACTTTGGTGAGAGCTTCCTGATTGTTGACTGATGAAATGATTAGATTTTCAGATGGTTATGATGATTTCATGATTTTTTATTTTTTTTTATTTTATTATTTATTGATGGCTTAGCTTTTGCACTGTTGTCTATGCCCATCGCGAACCCTTGGTTGCATGTTTCATTGTGAATTTTGAAGGTTCGCTGATACAAGAAAGCCTGGTCCATTCAAGATTCTCATTGAATGAAGGACAACATTTTTCGTTAATTTTGCTATTAAATCATTCTATTCTTAGCTACATCATATGTTTTATCCTAAAACTTTTGCATGAACCATATTTGTGTCCACACATTTAACTGGTACAACATTTTTGTCACCAAACATGTTACTGTAACTTGGAAATTATTTAAAACGAGTGATTAGGAGAGCCCATTTTTAGCCTGACTCTGGGCAATTTTGAACCAGTTTGCATACCTGGAGCTTATGCCCCCCCCCAAATAATGATAAGGGTGGGCCTGTGTCAATCAGTGTGTTTACTTGTTATCACACTTGTGCAATGCATAAATTGCCACTGATAGAGCTACACTTTCTTGCATGCTGTAATCCCAGCACACCACTCACGTGAAACCGAAGTCTGTTTTATACGGTATCCAGGGATTTTTTGCAGGTTCTGATCTCAAACTCCCAGTTCCTTTTCGTAATTCATTATTGAGGGTCCAATTTTTTTAAGTGAATTTCAGCGCAAATAGCCTGTGATCAATCACAAAACAGAGGTTTATTAACATGAAATTCAATACCCAGCTATGCAATCGGATCGATATTGAGGATCCCAGAGGCTTTTTTGAGATCTGGCGTCAGCCAGAGGCTCTTTTATAGAATGCTGTAGGGAAATGGACAAAAGTGCAAACCGACTCACGGGATAGCCTTACGCTGCATGAAAGTAGTTCCACAGAGATGAGTTTTGGGGATCCTTAGTGGTTGAAAGGCTTTTGTATGTCTATATTTAGTCACTAATAGTCACTTGGCATATATTTGATCCATTATCTGCATTAAATATTACTCTGTTCATTGTTTTCCCACAAAATATGAGATTAATACGCTCTAAAGTATGGCAGACTGGTATCGTCACTTTACCAAAGCTTGGACTCTGCTGAGAAAATTATACAGTTTAGCTGGTTAGGTGTACATGTATATGTGAGAGATGCTCTACCATAGCAGCCAACCTGGCCACCATTGTCTCATTATCACCTTTGCAGACCACTGTTTGCTTTTCTCACAAGAGCAAGCTGTAACATATCTTATAATCTTTTCCTATCTTGTACTCCACCAGTCAACCTGTGGGATATCCAGAAAGTGTAATACATGTCTTGTCTTATCCTAACTTGTGACATAACCATCATCAACCTTGATGTCCAGCGCTTCTCACTCATAACACTAAATCAATCTCTGTTTACCCCTAGGGATAATCTCTCTTATTTACCCCTAGGTACATGTATGTTCTGTACAAACTGATCTCAATCCCCTAGACTTCCTTCCAATGGCCCCTTTTTTCATCAAATTCTCAACAGGTCAGTTTG